>OV725078.1:15580049-15812549 GCA_928085145.1 Nezara viridula | reverse complement strand
ACACTTATAATTGGCAAACCAACGCACTCACCTCCAATATTATTTACTACCGCGTGGCTGCCTCTCCTCTGCTCCTCTCCTCATTCGTCTGCTCTTCCTCTCCTGTCCGCAACGGCTCCTCCTTCTCCGCTCTTTCTGCTAATTTTGCCTCCTCGAGCTCCTCTTACCCCCGTCTCCTCTTCCTCGGTTCCAGATGTTCCCGATGACTCGTCTGACTCCGATGCTGCTCCTCTCTTTCTTCACAATCTCTGGGCGTCCACTTCCATTGGTTCATCTCGGCCCACGTGTCCCCGTCTACTCATATACGGGCATTGTCTGGCAATGTGCCCCTCAGTTCCGCATTCGAAACATCGGGCAATTCACCACAAGGTGGCCTATCTTTCCGCACCCGCGGCATCTCCTGTCGTCCTTTGTCCATTTCCTTCTTTCCTTTCCTGGCTTTTTCTCCCTCATTGCCGTTCTTTCTCTTGCACTAACTTCTCCTCCTCTTTTCTTCCATCCTTCCTGTCTCGCTTTAAACCTTCCGGTTTCTGCTCTCCTGTACGATACTCTGTTCCACCCGTTCTCATTCTCCTCCTCTCCCCGGGCTGCTTCTTCCTCCAGCGCGCTTGCATCAATCATCTCCTGGGCTCTCTCTCTCTCTCTCTCTCTCTCTCTCTCTCTATATATATATATATATATATATATATATATATATATATATATATATATATATATATATATACTAAATATATACACCCGGAAAGTGAAGGTTCTCGGATGAATCAGAGGAGTTTATATATATATATATATATATATATATATATATAAGTTAAGTGTCTCGGACTCGTGACAATAAAAAAGAAGAGAAAAAGGTTGTAGAAATGAAACGCATGAAGTCGGAATCAATACTGGTTTATTGTTGCTTCTAATCATCTATATATACAGTTAGCTCATGTTTACATCGATTTGGTATTAACGCTAATACTATGCCGCTCCGTACCTCAACTCCCCCCCACCAGTTTACGGACACTCTTCGTAAACTTACTAGTCGGAACAAAAAAAAACCCAATGAAATACCATTAAAATAATAAACCCAACATTGTGGTCTTGCTTACACTGTGGCCAAGGTACGGAGTGTTCAGTACCTACAATTTGATATAATTACAAACAACGAAATAAAAGAAATTCACTATATAAAACAAAAATAAAATATACTTTTCTTTATTCCTTTGAAACACCACTTAAACACTTCCGTGTTGTCCTGCATTTCTCCTCACAGACATACAGTAAATTATACTATGTTCAAAAAGAATAATAATAAATAATAAAAAAAAAAAATAACCTCTATAATATCAATAAAAAAAAAATCTTATTTTCAGGAAACAAGGGCACTCCAATTCTACGGCTGCTCTGGTTCTGAAATTGGGAATTTTAACTGTTCTACGTGAACCGTTCTTCTTTTTTTCGGTTCTTTGATACTCTCAATCGTAACAACATTATGTTTCCTAATGATTATCACCCTGAATGGGCCCTCATATCTCCGCAACTCCTTCCCCCTATTTGAACTTAGCTTTCGGTAGACAACGGATCCGATTTTCAATCCCCCTGTTATCTCCTTTACCTTTATGTTTTCTCGCGCCACCCTTTTGCTCTTTTCCATCTCTATTTTTCCTTTAACTCTGTCCCATAGATTACCCAATTCTATTTTGTTATTTATTATTCTCCCCGTCAATTCTTCGTCTGCGGCTGTGCTTCCCCAGTCGCGCTGTCGCCCGCGTAATCCGAAGAGAATTTCAAATGGAGAGAACCCCGTTACTGTATGAATGGAGTGATTATATGCTGCCACCGCTTTCCGCATCGCTATATCTGGTTCCAGCCCTTTCTCCACCTGGTATATTCTCAAATGATCGCTGAGAGTACTGTGTAGTCTCTCTATCCCTCCCCGGCTCTTGGGATGCCCCGGAGTGTTGATGTGCCACTTTACGCCTAAGCTCTTCATCTCCGTCCTAATTCTGGCATTATCAAATTCTCTACCCCCGTCAGACGCTATTCGGTCGGGCACTCCATAAAATTGGAACCACGTTTGCAGGGCTTCTAAAATTGTTTCCGCTGATCGATCCTGTACCAGGTGTGCCATCGCTGTTTTGCTAAACAGGTCGATCAACGTGACCCACTTATATCCCCGCCACGTGAACGTGTCTACTTGCAGGTCGCTCAGCGGTGCATTTGACTGTGGGTGTTTCTTCTTGCATAGTTCTTGGGGGGTGCCTGTCATATTTCGTACTCAAGCAGACCTCGCAATCCCCTATGAGTTCTTCTATGGTCTTCCTCATTCCCCACCAAAAATATCTCCGACGCAACGCCTGGAACGTTTCCTGCACTCCGCGGTGATTCGTTTTGCCTTGGTGGTAAGCGAGTGTCACCTCCTTCTGCTGTTCCTCGTCCCGCACTGTGTCTACCATTAGTTTACACCGAATGAACGTCCTGTCCAGGCCTATCCGTTCGGATCGCCATATTCTCTTTATTTTCCCCCAAATCGTTTCGTTCCCTACATACATGTGGTGAGTTTTTCCTGGCTTAGACGCGTCTTTCAGAGCCCTGCAAATCTGGTCTTCATTGGCTCCTGGCTGTGACCAAATGGTAACTATTCGGCTGTTCCCGTACTTGCTGTACTGTACCTTCATTAGACCCGACGTCTTGGTCTTCCAGATAATCTGGCGGTTTTTGTCGTTGACAATCTCCTCCAGCTCTTCCATTTCTGCTGACCTCTCTCCCGCTGGGCCCCCCTCTTCCTGGGCATCACCTCTCTCCTCCTCTTCTTCTACCGCTTGTCCTCCCTCTCCCTCTGGCGTCCATTCCCTCAGGAACTGTGTCACATCCCTCGAGCGCTCTCCTGTCTCTTCTTCTATGGCATTTACCCGTATTGCTCTTGATAGCCAATCCGCCACTACGTTCTCTTTTCCCGGTTTGTGCATGATATCCATATTGTACTGGCTGAGGAACTCCTTCCAGCGCGTGACTCTCGCCGAGGACTCTTTTAACTTGCCTACCCATTGTAGGGGTCTATGGTCGGTATGAATGCGGAATTTCCTTCCGAAAACGTACGGTCGAAAGTGGTCTATAGCCCATACGATTCCTAGCAGCTCCCTTTCTAGCGCACTATATCGAGATTCCGCATCTGTAAGGCGCCTGCTGGCATATGCTACCGGGCGATCTCCCCCATTCCCTTCCTGGGATAACACAGCCCCCAATGCGTATTCACTAGCGTCCGTTGTAATGGTAAATCCCTTTGTAAAATCCGGAAACGCCAATACAGGCTCCTCCTGCAGCCGCGTCATACATTTCCGAATATTATCCTCCATTACTGGGGTTACTACCACCTTACTCCCTTTTTTCAATAGATTGTTAAGGGGCACCAGATATTCCGCCATTTCAGGCACAAACCGTCGATAGTAATTAAGGGTCCCTAACAACCTCCTGATCCCTTTTACATCTCGAGGAATTGTCATCTTCTTTATTGCCTCTACTTTTCTTGCATCGGATTTAACTCCATCCTTTGAAATCGTGTGGCCTAAAAAATTTATCTGGTCTTGTCCCAGCAGCGACTTCTCGTTGGACAATTTCAGCCCAAATTGCCTCACTCTTTCGAATACACTCCTTAGATGTATCACATGTTCTGCCTCTGTTTTGCTGAATACCAACAAGTCGTCCATATAAATTTGGCACACCGCTTCGTCAATCCCCCTTAGGAACTCGTCCATCAGCCTCTGGAATGTTAGAGGGGCATTTTTGAGTCCAAATGGCATTCTCGTGAATTCGTAGTGCCCTCTCTCGAACGTGAACGCTGTCATCGCCTGGTCTCTCGGGTGCATTTTAATTTGGTGATACCCCGCTTTCAAGCCCAGAGTGCTGAACACCGTTGCCCCGCTCAACCTATCCAAAATGTCCTCGAACTTCGGGATCGGGTATTTCTCGTCTACGGTGTTCTCGTTAAGTTTGCGGTAATCTATGACTACCCGATATTTCTCCATACTCTCTCCCGGCGCTACTTTTTTCTTTACCGTCCATAGTGGACTGTTATATGGTGATGTGCTGTCCACAACTATTCCCTGCTCCTTCAAGCTTCGTATTTCCTCCCTGATGTGTTGGCGAAGAGCTTGTGGGTATCTCCTCTCCTTCACGTAACTCACCTTCTCTTGTTTCAGAGGGATCTCGTGTACCGTCCTCCCAGTCGCGCCCAATGTGTCCCCTTCCTTAAAGAAGATATCTTCATCTCCCTTCTCACAGCTGATCTCCAATCCTCCGCTCGACATATGACTCCTATACACGCTCTACCGTCCTCTTTCCTTATTATCGCTTTGCTCGTATATTTAATTTTACCTATTTCCACTTTCCACGTTTCTCCCTTATTCGTGATTCGCGTACCCATCTTCCCCAACATATCGCACCCTATAATCACGTGATATTCCCGGGCCATTTCTGCTACCACATGCACCCTAACCTCCATAATCCTATCTCTACTTCCCCCTCTACTCTACACGGGCTACCCAGGGTGATTAATTTGCAGTTACATACCTGTAATTGGAGTGTCCTCTCCCCGCCGTACAGCTTCTCCAACGCTCTTCGAGTCATGATCGTGTTGGAACTCCCGGTGTCCACCAAGCATCGCACTCCTCCTCTCACCTCTATAATAGGCAACCAGCAGCTTTTCCCTCTGATATTATGGTTCACTAACGTGCAGTCACCCCTCGGCTACCACTCTCCTCAGATTCTCTGCTCCGCTCGACGACGCCTGCTTCTTCCGCTGTTCCTTCGCCCCTCTCTGCTCCTCTCGTTCTCCCTGCCCGCTGGTTCGTCCCTTTCCTCTTCTGTCTCCGTGGTTGCTGCCGACTCCTCCGTAGAGTCCCTCGATGCCTCACTCCTCCTCGACTGCAAACTCCTTCTCCTCAACCACTGCGCATTTACTTCCATCGCCTCTCCGCGTTGCGAGTCTCGTCTATAAATGTATGGACATTGCCTCGCAATGTGTCCTTCCGTCCCACACTCAAAGCATTTCGTGCGGGGACATTGTGCCACCAAGTGCCCACTCTTCCCGCAGCCATGACATTTCCTGTCCTCTTTCCTCTGGCTGGTTCTTGTCCTGCCTTGCCCTGGTCTACGCTCACCTCCTATCTGTTTATCCCTACCATTATATGCCAACTCCCTCCTTTTCCATCCGGTTGGTGTGCTCCTTTGTTTTCTATAGAACACTCGATTCCACTCCGGTTCTTCAGTCTCTACTCGGGCTTCCTCTTCTCTGGCGCTGGAATCCACCATCTCCTGAGCACATTCGATGAACGAGCGCTCTCTGGGCAAGCCATCCTTTTTTCTGGTCTCCTTCGCTAATTGCACCTTTAAGATGGTAGATAAGAAAGCCATCTTAGCCTCTACTTCTGGAGCACCCGCAGTTTCCCTCATCTTCTCCGTAATGCGGTTATAATGAGCTAAGAGTGTACAAGCATACTGCCCATTCGACTGCCTTACGGATTTCGTCTCTCGAAACATCTGGAAGATATCTTCTTCTGTGGTCCACCTGCCTTCTTTAATCTTTCCTTGACTGTTTCCCAAGCTGTCTCTTCGTCAGCTTGAATATGGTTCAAAATACTTCTTTTTACTCTGCATACGAGAGCCGCCTTAAGGGCCTCTGCATCCCCAGCGTTGACAAGATTTTCATCTACCTTTGCGTTTATTCTTGTCATAACCCGATCTCCGCCTTTGAGAAAATGGTTCAACTCACCCGTTTCTCCTATGAATCGCTCCAGATCAGATACCGCCTTTCTCATGTCTTGCGACGTGGCTACTCTTATTTTCATCCACTAGATCGCGTTTGAGTGTGCCGCAGCAAAAGTTCAGTGCGGCAGTGAAGGGATTTCCGGTACATTCATAGGCGCTGGCTGCCTCAGATCGAATTAAGGCATCCTAGTGAATGATTTTTCTGTTCACTACAAAAAAAAATACCGTACTCCTGACCGACTCGTGACAATAAAAAAAAAAGAAAAAGGTTGTAGAAATGAAACGCATGAAGTCGGAATCAATACTGGTTTATTGTTGCTTCTAATCCTTTATATATACAGTTAGCTTATGTTTACATCGATACGTTTGGTATTAACTCTAATACTGTGCCGCTCCGTACCTTAACTTATATATATATATATATATATATATATATATATATATATATATATATATATATAATATATATATATATATATATATATGTATGTATATATATATATATATATATATGTATGTAAATTTTACAGAACAAAGTCAACTCAAAAATACGATTGAAATAAGAGGCATTCCGGAGAAGCCAGGTGAAACTGTAACTGGCACAATTCTTAGCATCGGAGCGGGTCTGGGCGTCAAGCTGAGTCCGGAAGATCTTGATCACGCCGTAAGACTTAAGCCCAAGCAGGAAGGAACACCAGGCCCAATTATTGCAAGATTTGTTAGACAGACGGTGAAAGACGAGTTAGTGCGGCAGCGAAGAACTAAGAGAGATTTCTCCACACGACATCTAGGCTGGAGTGAGAATGACTCGCACCGCGTATATGTAAGTGAAGCCATGACGCCCACCAACAAGCACCTCTATTGGTTAGCCAGGCAGAAGAAATTAACTGCTAAAATAAAATATGTTTGGTTCAGTGGAGGAAAAATTCGCTGCAGAGAGTCAGATGGATACCCACCGGTGATAATAGGAAAACCGAGTGACCTTGACGTATTCAGCTGAACGTTGCTCACAAGTTACTCTGAGTTTGCATTTGATATATTTTTTCTCGCCAGAAATAATTTTACTTTATTTTTTTTTATCTTCAGGTTTTTTTACTTTAATATAAATGTAGCTTTTTTTATTTATTTATACTGAAGCTTTTTTTATTTTTTTATACATTTATTTTCGCCAGAAATATTTTTACTTTATTTTTTTTTTATCTTCAGGTTTTTTTATTTTCATATGAATGTAACTTTTTTATTTTTTTATTTATATTGAAGCTGTTTATTATTTTTGTATACATTTATTTTCGCCAGAAATATGTTTACTTTATTTTTTTTATCTTCAGGTTGTTTTATTTTTATAGAAATGTATCTTTTTTAATTTTTTTATTTTTATCGAAGCTTTTTTTATTTTTGTATACTTTTATTCTCGACAGAAATAATTTGATTTTAATCTTTTTTTACTTTTAGCACTCTTTATTCTTGTATAAATTATTTACAACTTTATTTGGTTATTTACCAAAACGTATCAATGTATTTAAAACAAGGGGATATTTATATTTTACAGACAGGGGAATTTATATGCTATAAATTATATTTAACAGAATATTTATTTCGAAATATTGGAAATTCATTACTTTCATCTCAACTTTTATTTTATGTATGCAATTTTTTAATATTTTTTATTATTATTTTTAAACGGAGTATTTGTTTAAAAAAAATGTTATATCCTATCCTTTATCTCCGATCCTTTTCACCAAACCTCTGCTTTCCAACTCTACTATAATGACTAATATTCTGAATTCCTGTCACATCAACGACCAATTCCTTATTGCACACTACGATGAATTCCAGAAATATTTCCTTGACAATTTTTACCATATAATAGCAATATCTGAAACCTGGCTAAAACCTTTTATCCCATCCTCCCAGATTTCCTTACCAGATTACTCGTTCCTACGTCACGATAGATCGCATCGCACGGGAGGTGGCGTCGGATTATATATCCATGACAGCCTTAAGGCCAAAATCCTTCTACAGTCTCCTTATCATGATTTTCCTCACATAGAATACATGTTCGTTGAAATCACCTCGCTTTCCTCTCCTCTGTTGTATGCCGTAATTTACCGCCCTCCTCGTGTTCCATTTGACAACCTCTTTGAATCTTCCCTCATTAACCTGGTCTCCAACTACACCAATATTATTATTACCGGTGATTTTAACGTGAACATGCTTTCACAATCTCCCGAAAAAATTTTCCTTACCGACCTGTTGTTTTCCCTTAATCTTCAACTTGTTCCTTATTCTCCTACCCACCACACCCAATTTTCCGATACTTGGTTAGATCTTTATATCTCTGACTCCCCCATCAAAATCCTTTCTTCTTCTCAACACCCAGTTCCATTTCTTTCATCACATGACCTGATCCAAATTACATACGACCTACCCGTAAAATCCTTCACTCCCAAAATAGTTTCATACCGCAATTTAAACCTTCTTTCCTATGAATCCCTTCAACCAGACCTTAATTCTCAGCAATGGGACACCATATATTCCTACAACTCCATTGATCCTATGGTATCCACCCTGACCTCAAACCTACAATCTATATTAGAAATCCACGCGCCTCTGAAAACCAAAACCTTACGCCGTCCCACGGCGCCTTGGCTGACCCGTGAGATAAAGGAAATGATGACGGGAAGAGATGCAGCAAGGCGCAAATACCGTCGAACCCGTCTAGCTGTGGATTATGTGTCTTTCAAGGCGCTTCGCAATGGGACCCAATCCGCAGTCCGTCTTGCTAAAACCACCTACTTCCATAATGCCCTGTCCAATGCTCCCGACCCCAAATCTAAATGGAAAATACTCCGCAACCTATCCCTACCAGAGTCCATTAATCGTAGTTCCTTCGATCTTTCTCCAGATGATCTCAATAACCATTTCTTATCCTTTACTCACTCTTCCTCTCATACTTTCGACATTAAACATCACAAATTCAATCCTGAAGACTTCTTTTTCTCCCACGTGTCCTATGATGAATTACTTTCCACCATCCTAAAATCCCACACCAATGATTATGGTCCCGACAATATTCCTGTAAAACTAATAAAATCCACCCTTCCTGACCTTATTCCTGTTCTTTATCATATCTACAATTTTTCACTGCAGAACTCCATATTCCCATCCTCCTGGAAAACCGCCCTAGTCCGACCTTTGAATAAAATTGCCAATCCTACCTCACTGCACGACTTCCGTCCTATTTCTCTCCTATCCAACCTCTCAAAGCCGCTAGAACGCCTTGTCCAAAATCAGCTCTCAAACTTCCTAGAGGAACGTTCCTTTATCAACCCATGCCAATCTGGCTTCCGACCCGGCTATTCAACGCAATCTGCTCTCCTTAAAATAATCCATGACCTACAAAACTCCATTGAACACCAAAACCTTACTATCCTCATCCTTCTAGATTTTTCCAAAGCGTTTGATACAGTTGACCATAACATCCTTCTTACCAAATTGCAAAACCTTCCTCTATCCAACAGTGTCCTGCATTGGTTCAAATCCTTCCTTTCCAATCGATCTCAGTATGTAGTAGTCCCTGATCAACCTCCTTCAAACACACTTCCCCTCTCCTGTGGTGTCCCTCAGGGTTCCTCTCTCTCTCCTACTCTGTTTGCTATTTACATCAATGATCTTCCCCTCCAGATCCGTCACTCCCGATACCACATCTATGCAGATGATTTCCAAATATACCTTTCCTTTCCGCCCTCCGACCTATTATCTGCCACAGAAAAACTTCAAGAAGACTTAGATGGAATTTGTGACTGGGCAAGAACAAACAAGCTGAAGTTGAATGCGGATAAGACAAAGGCAATCTTAATAGGCTCCAATCACCTCCTTAAAACTGTCCCTACTATTCCAACTCTGTTCCTACATAATAACCCCATCAAATTTCACCCCACCATCAAAAATCTTGGAATAACCATTGATCAAACGCTTTCTTGGAAAAATCATATATCCAATATTTCCCGCCGTACCATTTCCATCCTAAAACGTCTTAACTACTCCCGTCACCTATTTCCTTTTGAAACCCGTAGGCTCCTAGTCACTTCCTTAATTTTTCCCCACTTTGACTATTGCTGTACGGTATATGGGGGCCTCTCTGGGGATCTCGAGGCGAAACTAAAACGTTTGATAAATTGCTTTGTACGATTCATCTTCGGGATCCCAAGGGACGCCTCTGTTTCCCATCTTTACGCGGAGTTAAATTGGCTTTATCCTTCCTACCGTCGTAAGTATTTCCTGGCATCCTTCCTCTTTCAAGTCATCCAATCCCACCGTCCCTCATACATCTCCGAGCTCCTTCAATTCAAATCCTCTGTTCGTTCCCGCAATACTCGTTCCCGGTCTTCTGATTTATACATAAGGGCCCACCGAACCGCTGCTTTCGACAAATCGTTCATTATCCGATCCTCATCTCTATGGAACTCCATCCCTTCCCATATCCGTCAATCTAATACCCTTCCTACCTTTAAATCCCGCCTGTTCAATCATTTCTTATCCATCCAGTCCCCATAAAATCGTAAATAGATACTACTGAAAATATGTACATAAGTTATTAGTTCATTCTTCATTATTTGTTCTCCAATTTTTGTTTATCTATTTTTTTTTTCTCTTTTATTATCAAATGATCAAAATTGGAAAGCAACTTATATGTATATGTGTATATATATATATATATATATATATATTTTTTTTTTTAACCAAGACTGTTCAATTACTCTGTATTTTTATTTATATATCTCTGAGGCTCCTTAGCCCTCATTTCTGTCTTCCTGTATTATTCTAAAGGGACTCGTCCCAGAATAAATAAAGTATTATTATTATTATTATTATTATTATTATTATTATATTTATTGAAATTTACAACTGTATTGCATTAAAAATACAACAAGTAAATGTGACATGTAAAACATGAAGAGAAACTACCCATTGGTAGAACTCAAATTAAAATTCTATATTAGAAGATTCCGAGGCCATCTTACTTTCAGACGCCTCGGAGGGTTATCAGGAATCGAGGAAGAAACAAAGTTTGAAACAAGAGGGTTCGGATGGTTCTGCAGTTTGTTATGGAAGGATAGGTATCTGGATTGGGCCAAATCGGAAACATATGGAACATTCAGGTTTTTATAGATTATTTTGTTTGTGACAAAGTAAGGAGGGTTGAGGATTTTACGAAGGATTTTGGATTGTAAGGATTGGATACGAGAGGAATTCGATGGTTTAGTGGAGCCCCAGAGCTCAATTCCGTAAGTCCAAATAGGTCTTATTATTGTCATATATATGAGTCGTTTTTAATTGATTGAAAGCTTAGAACGTTTGTCTAGTAAGTGTTGGATTAATCGGAAACGTCGAGCGGTTTCTTGTCGTTTCAGTCTTGTATGAGGATTCCATGGGAGTCGTTTGTCGATGTGGAGTCCTAGGTAACGGATTTGTTCAACTGGGATAAGTGGGGAATTGCTAAAGAATGCTGTAGGACAGGAGGTCATAGGTTTGCGACTCAGGGTAAAGGTAATTTGATGAGATTTATTGGAGTTTATTTTAATCCTCCATTTTTGACACCATTCTTCAAGACTTGTGATGTGTGATTGGAGAGTTTGGGATGCAATTGATAGATCGTTGTTAACTGTCATCGGCATAGGTAGTGATGACAGTGTTGGGATGGGTTGGAATGTCAGCTGTATAAACTGTGTAAAGGATAAGACCTAGGATACTGCCTTGAGGTACACCAGTAAACTGAGACTAAAGATATGAACAGGCATTTTTGTGATTTACTTTGAAGGATCTATCACTAAGGTAGGAACGGATAATGAGGAAGTATGTAGGTGGTAGAAATTTACGGAGTTTGTACATCATTCCCGGATGCAAGACTCTATCAAACACCTGTTCAACGTCGATAAAGACTCCCGTGCAGTACATTCCGCGCTCCAATGCAGAGGAAACCACGTCTACCACACGATGACATGGCTGAACAGTGGAGTGAGATGTACGGAATCCAAATTGGTGATCTGTTATTATGTTATTAGAATCTAGGATGGGGTACAGGCGTTTTAAGATGAGTTTTTCTAGGATTTTGCCCATAATGGGTAAAAGAGAGATAGGACGGTAAAAGGATGGGTATTCTGGCGGCTTTGTGGGTTTGGGTATCATTTTGACAATGGATAGTTTCCAAGAGTCAGGAAAATATGTGATTCGGAGTACTGCATTATATATATAGGTGAGGAATAATACGGCTTTCTGAGGAAGCAGTTTTAGGATCTGGGATGTGATTAGGTCATGGCCAGGAGCTTTGCGGAAAGGTAATCTATTAACGATATTGGATATCTCTGAAGGACGAAATGCTATAGGTGGAGGAGTCAATTGGAGTGGGATATCCAATTCTGCTTCAATAAACTCATGGTGGGTTGGATTAAGGATGTCTGGGTGTGGATTAAATGTTTTGAAGAGGTGCTGAGCAAAAATTTCAGATTTTCCTTCATCAGATCTGGATCAGGTTTAGGTTTCGTTAAGAAGTGGGTGGTGAAAATCTTTGAATTTTAAGAGCTTTTTAGTAGTCAAGCATAGTGATTTGTCAGTAGTCGTAAGATTTTCTGTTAAGTTAAGTAAATTTTGGATTTTGTACTTTCTAATTTCAGCTTTTAGTTGGTTAGTTAACTTGTTGTAATATGACTTGTCTGATGGGTATCCAGTCCTATGCCACTTCGATCTTGCTCTGCGTTTTTCGCTTAGTGAGATACGGATGTGCAGTGGCAAGTTAGTCTTTTGGGAGTAGCTATTTTTATTGGTTGATGTGTTATTGTTAATTTTGTCACTTATAGATGTCGTAAGTACCTCTATGGCTGAGTCAATGTCATGTTTCGTCTTAAGTGGAATATTTAGGTCCAATATATCTTCCAAGTCTTTACGAAATTTGTCCCAGTTTATTCGTCCTGTAATAAGTGAAGGAGAAAAGGAAGGCTTAGGAACGAAAGTTGAGTGAAATGAAAGCAGAACTGGACTATGATCTGAGGAGAGGTCATCCAGGGATTTGATAGTGACGTAGGAAGAGAAAATCTGGGAGGTGACAAATATGTCCAAGATATCAGGTCGTTTTTTGAGGGAGGTTGGCCAATAGGTAGGAAAGAAGATAGTATATTACCACGGCAATTGGATGCTCGACAACCCCATCGTTGGTGTTTAGTGTTATAGTCTCCTCCAGCAATAAATCGCGATCTGAAGGATTGGAATAAGGATTCAAACAGATTATAGGTAAGAATATGTCCAGGAGGACAGTATACAGCTGAAAGTGTTAAATGGAAAGGACGAGTTGAAATGATTACCGAGAATGTAGAAATATGAATGTTGAGTGAAGTGAGTTTCTGTCAGCAGAGCAATATCAATGTGTTTGTCATGAAGAAAAATGTCAAGTTCGTCTCGGTGGTTTTGTAATCCGTTAGCATTCCATAAAATAACAGCTTTTGCTTTTACAAGCCTTTGCTTGTATAGCGTCTTGTAAACAATGCAGCCCCCATAGCTTGGTGGTTGGTCCTCACCACAAAGGACACATTTTTCTGGTTCATTTAATGGTTTCTGACATGTGTCAAAGGCGTGAGAACCGGCTCATTTGACACACCGCGCCGAGTGATGGCAGCAAGCCTTTGTGTGCCCTAAGTTTTGACACTTGGTGCATTGCACGACTATTGGTTTCTGCTTCGGTTCTTCAAATTTTACTGTTGAATAAAGTAGTCTTTTAACTTCGAAGATTTCAGAATTATTCCGGGCTGGTTCTAAATAAATAAAAAAAAAATGGAAGTGGGTATTTATCGATTGGATGTAAAACAGAAGATATATGTCTTACATTGTGGCCGATATCTTCGAGATCTTTTTTTATAGCGGTAGTGGGAGTGGTTGAGTGAAGACCTCTCAAACCGACCGTATATGTTTTTTCCTCTTTTAAATGATAGCAGTGGAAGTCATAATTGTGTGATGTCAAGTGATTTATAAGTTTTTTACAGTCATCTTTGGTGTTGGTATTGATTTTTATGTCGTTGATACGAGAAAAGCAACGGAAATTGGTCTGTCCGATTAGATTAGCTAATTCTTGACCGAACTGCATGAAGTTTTCAATTTTGCTTACATATATGGGTGGTGGCTCTGGTTCAGTGAAAGTCTGAGTAATTTCGATATTTTTATTATTGGCGACAACAAAATTGTTGCTGGATGTGCTAGTAGGTGGTTTAGTTTTAGCTTTCATAGTTGAATTATTTTTAGAGTTTGTTTTAGTTTGTTTATTTTGGTCTACTTTAAGTGGCTGCTTTGATTTAGCGGATTTATTTTTTTTTATTTGGTGAGTTGCCTGCCGACCAGGGGGCAGAGTTTCTGTTGCGCTGTTGTAGAGTTTGCCTGGTTAAATATTGAGAATCAGTCTCACTGATTTCGGAGAAGGGAGTCTCTTCATTTGATTCGTCACATAAAATGTTTCTCTCATGTTCTGAACCTCTAAATAATATATACAAAAAAAAAAAAGAAGAAGAGAAAGTAAAAAAAAAATATCTCTAATAAGAAAATATACAAAATAAATACTTAATAACTAATCTATTTACAAAGCTATATACAAATATTAAATAAAACGTTTTCTGTAAATAACTAAAATAAAAGTCTTAGTAAAAAAAAAAATTAACGAGAGAGAGAGAAGAAAAAAAAAATTATAGACACTGTCTTAGGTACGAACTCACGATTTTCTGATGTAAAACCAATCGCCGTAGCCGTGTTTTTTTTTTTTTTATTACACGCCTCTGCCGTTGGCTATTAGGCCATTCGGCTTCTGGTAGCCCAATACAACTCCGCCATGAATCCTTTGTTTAAATTTGTTCCGATCCCATCTGAAGTACTGCGGATATCTGACAGAGCGGGGTAAACTGAGTGGTGCAGGTCGTACATATCGTCCTGTTGGCAAAGAGGGTACACAGGACTTTCCACCACTCCAATCCTATTTAAATGTCTTTGCAGGTAATCGTGCCCTGTTGCCATGCAGAAATTTGCCACAGATTCTTTTCTATTTTTTGTTTGTTTCATTGGCTCCTCTGTTAAACATTCCGATTTTTCCCCGCTGTCTGTCGCTTTTGCCAACTCTTGTTCTCTTCCTTGTAAAATGATTTTAAAATCCTTTTAACAGATTCGTAGGGCAGCGGAGGATTAGTTTCTTGCATTTCCGAGGCGATCCATGCAAGCTCATCAGCTTTTTCGTTTCCTCGTAGCCCGCAATGGCTTGGAACACATTGGAAAGCCACTCGGATTCCTTTTTTAATATATATATATATATATATATATATATATATATATATATATATATATAATATAGTAATTTAATAATAATAAATATAAATAACAACAACAACACTTTAAATAACAAAATAACTTGCAGACAGCACTCCATAGAGGCCGCGTCGCTCACAAGTACCAATAATGGTAATAATAAAATAAAAATAATTGAATACAATAGAATTAAAGAAGAATAAAAGTAAACATCTTAGACGCAGGCATACCTATTTATACTATTTACAATCGGCCATGGGAACTCCGAACCAGACTTGTCCTCAAACTTGTGGAGGGAAAAGCGAGGTTTCAGGGGATCCCTGCGCTTCTCCCTCAACCACTTCACTGGTATTAAAAGCCAGCGGAGACTAAGTAAGGGCGCTACAACCACAGACACTCATGACTTGAGTGGAGAATCCGGCCATTGCCAGAACTCCAATATATACATGTTACAAAATGTCACGGGGCCACTGCCGTTTTAGCCTGCGAGAAGGATTGTAGAGATGTGTGGTGCTAGAAAGGGATTGTGCTACGGAATTCGGGTGATGGTTAAGGTTCTGATGAAATTTGGAGAATTTATCTGGAATAAGACCAAAAATAAATGAAATATTAAGGTCATTATGCAGGGTTTTATTGGTGAAATAAAAGGGAGCATCGACTATTGTACGGAGGACTTTAGACTGGAAGGATTGGATGCGTTTGATGTTAAAAAATTTAGTTGTCCCCTACAGTTCTAGTCCGTTGGTCCAGATGGGTTTTAGTATTGTCTTGTAGATCAGTAGTTTGTTTTCAATAGAAAGTTTAGATTTTCTATTAAGTAGTCTATATAGCTTGGAATTAAGTAAACTGGTGGACAGGAATTACGACAAAGGGTGAAGGTTATATTTTTACATTTGCATTCATTGACGTTTATGCGATATTTTTTGCACAGAGTTCAATCAGGGATAGGTGCCATTGCAGGTTTATGGACGCTATTTTGGGATCTGAATTAGAAGATAGGATAGTAGTGTCATCAGCGAAAGTTGTCAGGAGTGTATCGGGGTGGATGTGAATGTCAGCGGTATAGATGATGTAAAGGTCCCATACCCAAGACGCTGCCTTGGAAACTAGAACTCCAGCCTCAATTGAGTAACAGTCGGAAAATTCTGTACCATAGCTAGCTCGAAAGGAGCGGTCGGAGATGTAGGATTGGAGTATTAGATATAAGAACTGCGGTAGGTGGGATTTGAGCTTGAAGAGCATCCCGGCGTGCCATACCCAGTCAAAAGGTTGAGCTATGTCCAGAAATGCACTCGAGCAAAACTGTTTGTTTTCTAGGGCTGAGGATATGTGGTCAACAACTTGGAGTCCTTGTTGGATGGTAGAATGTCGGGAACGGAATCCGAATTTATGGGTAGGGATTTTTCGGGAATCTATTATGGGTAGGATTCTTTTCAGTAGGATCTTTTCAAAAGAAAAACCCTGTGGTCTGAGAAAAAACCATCAAGAAGTGCAAGGGAATGGTGGAGGGTACCTAAACAATTCTGGATAAAGAAATCGAGGATATCAGGATTACGGTTAGGATCAGTGGCCCAGTAGGCAGGTGAATTGGAAGGAAGGAGGGTAAAACATTGGGAATTGAGTGCAAACAGCAATGTTCGACCATGAGAATTCGTGGTTCTTGAACCCCATTGTTGATGCATGGCGTTTAAGTCTGCACCAAGGATGAAGTGGTGTCCTAAGGAATTTAGGAGAGAGGTGAACTGGGCATTGGAGATGGAAAGGTTAGGAGGGCAATATGCTGATGCAATGGTGACAGGAAAGGAAAATTTTTTGATTACAACTGCAGAGGATTGTAGGAAATCGTGATTAGGCAATGGGAGTATGCGATGAGAGAGGGATTGATGTACGATGACAGCAATACCAGCAAGTGCTCTACTGTCAGGATGGTCTGTCCGATACGTTAGCCCGATAAATACTGTAGTATTTTCAAAAGTCTGTTAGTCTGTCTTTTAGTTCGTCTGTGTGATTTCTAACATCATTCATAATCCACAGGAGAATGGACAGGGGTTTTATCTTAGTCATTTAAGGATTTTTTTAAAGGATGAATGAGATGAGATACCAGGTTTGTAAGAAGTGATATCAGTGGGGTAACAAGGGATTTTAATTCGGTAAGGAAGGATGTCAATAAATTAGTAAGATCAGTGGCAATAGATGGTGGCGGAATGTGAGTGATCTGATATTGGTTAGGTTGTTGAGGGTTAGGTACATTAGCAGGGGTATGAGATTTAGGTATGGATTGAGTTGGTTGTTCCGGCAGTGCCTCACATTCATTAGCCGGGTTTCTACCTCCGAGTAACTTAGCAAAGGAAACTTTAGAGTCCACAATTTTAGCGGGTCCTCTTCTTTGTTTAGGTGTAGCATCCTGGTTCCGGGGCTTGTATCTAGCTTTAAGATTTTTGTAGATTTTACAACCTTTACAAGCATAGGCCGCAGACTGCAGGATCTTTCATTGATTTGGTACATTCATCAAATTTGTGTGACTCGCCGCACTTCACGTAGCGCTGCATGTGGTGGCAGAATGACTTAGTGTGGCCGTATGCCTGACAATTGTGGCACTGGACGATTTCTTTTTTTGGATATGGTTTTTCAACCTTAACAATGGTATAGTAAAGTCGATCTATGTCGTATATTTTTCCACCACTGGTGTTGGCTCCAAATCCACAAAAACTAAGGGCAGTGGAATTTCAGTTTTTACTCCTGGCTGGTCTCTATTTTCTTTCCGAACGTTTTCTATTTGGCGAACATGAACCCTAATGTCGTTAGCTCATCCTTGATAACCTCAGTTGGTGTTGAGGAGTGTAAGTTTCTTACCACCATTCGTAATGATCTATCCTCCCTCAGCTGGTATGTGTGAAAATCCGCACCTGTTTCAGTTAAATACTTGATTATTTTTCGTAGGCTTCAGGTGTGGCCGGCGTTATTTTTGTTTCACTAGTCCTGTAAAGGCAGGCAAAGCTATCGGTACAGAGTTTATTTAGTTGGATACACAACAATTGAATATGTGTAATATTTAAGATCGGAGGAGGCCGTGGTTCTCTAGGCATCGGTACAGAATCCATCGCCTCTTTGTCATTTTGAAGCACCTGGTATGGGTTGGGTGTAAAAAAAGGAGACTCAGAGACCATTTGTTGTGAAAACGTACTTGGTTGTGTTGAAGTGTAGATTAGAGAAAAGTTTCATTAACATCATTTTTGTGCTTAACATAACATCCCCACCCTGAGATTCACAGGAAAGTGAGCGAATTCTGTGTCTTACAACATAGCTCTTGGTCCTCCAGATTGGGGGTTGGGCACAGGGTCATTAATCCTATCGCGTAAAAAAGAACAAGGATGGAGACGTCTTCAAAAGGTTCCCTGATGAAGAGGAAGTGATTTGTGATCGCGTCCGGTTATTATAAACCACGTCCTCCCTGAATATCTATATCAGAAAACCAACAATCACAGCCGTCACCTATAACAGCTCCGTAGCTGCAAGAAGACTAGTGGCAGAAGTCAAATAAGTCAAGAGGCGTTAGAAAAGAAAAGGTTATAATTTGGAAAAAAATCCAAGCCACAAAGCCTTACATATCCCAAATGCACTTAAAGAAAACAAACCTGTCAAAGTTTTGCTAATGCAGGCAGAAAAGAACAGTTAATCGAACATCACTCCAGGACATCCAAACGCATACTCTGCTTATGGAGTATGCATTTGGATGAGGAGAGTATGCTTTTGGATGTCCTGGAGTGATGTTCGATTAACTGTGCTTTTCTGTCCCGATGATGCCTGAATTAGCGAAACTTTGACTGGTATGTTGTCTTTGCCTGCATTTTGGAGACATGATGTGGTGTGGTTTGGAGTTTCTTCAAATTATAAGTATATAGTATAGATTGGTAACGATGTATAGGTTGTCTTTACTCTACAATTTTTCCATTCCATACAATCAGGAAGAGAAAGAGTTTATGTCAGTAAAAAATCTAAATGTACCTATTCTGTAGCTTTTTTCAAAGATCTAAGGTAACATATTTAATAAATAGCAACCTACTCCTTTCTTAACCCTTATCATGAAATGTAGATAAGAGAACTTTTAAAGTTCCCCCAGAAATGATTTTCTTTACTTATGCTATTTTATTTTATTATATAGTTTGTATTATACATATCAGAATGTTTTTAGTGTAATAGTTATATTTTTTGTTTTATTATTTTTTTCAAAATCTTAATCTTAATAATAAATGTAAATAATTAATTGTATGTATGGCCACACAGGCATTTATTCTGTATCTGTAATTTGTCCTAAAGGGACAACAGTCCCAGGATAATAAAAAAAAGATTTTCATTTTTTCATTTCATTTCAGTAAGCTAGTAGGTAACTGCAACACTCTTCCGAGACTCTTGCACAAGATCAAAACAAAACCAAGACCGAATATGCAAGACCGCCTCGGTCTCGTCTTGGTCTTGCGTTTGGGCAACATCCGTAGCGTTAGCTCCCAACAGTGTGCGACCTAAGTATTTTCTGGTATCCTTCCTCTTTCAAGTCATCCAATCCCGCCGTCCTTCATACATATTCGAACTCCTTCGATTCAAATCCTCGATTCATTCAGTACCCGCTCTAGGTTTTCAGATCTATATACTACGGCCCACCGAACTGCTGCTTTCGACAGATCGTTCATTATCCGATGCTCATCCCTGTGCAACTCCATCTCTTCCTACATCCGTCGCTCCAATCCCTCCCTAACTTTTAGTACATTTTTTTTATTTTTTTTTATTTATGATATTTACAACTGTATTAATAAATAAAATACATTTAGTAAATTTGATAACAGAAAATAATAACATGAAATAACTTGTTGAGAAACTACCCACTAGTAGCACTCTAAAAAAAAATGTATTTACAATATGAGATCTCGAGGCATCTTCTTTTCAGACGCCTCGGAGGGTTATCAGGGATAGAAGAGGAAGCAAGGTTAGAGACGAGAGGATTCGGATGGTTCTGAAGTTTATTATGGAAGGATAGGTATCTGGATTGGGCCAAATCGGAAACATAAGGAACATTAAGGTCGTTATGGATTATTTTATTGGTGACAAAGTAAGGAGCATTGAGGATTTTCCGAAGGATTTTGGATTGTAAGGATTGGATACGAGAGGAATTCGATGGCTTAGTGGAGCCCCAAAGCTCAACTCCGTAAGTCCAAATAGGTCTTATTGTAGTCATGTATATGAGTCTTTTGTAATTAACTGGAAGCTTAGAGCGTTTGTCTAGTAAGTGTTGGAGTAGTCGGAAACGTCGAGCGGTTTCTTGTCGTTTCAGTCTGGTATGAGGATTCCAAGTTAGACGTTTGTCCAAGTGGAGTCCAAGGTATCGGATTTGTTCAACAGGGATAAGTGGGATATTATTAAAGGATACTGTAGGACAGGAGGTCATAGGTTTACGGCGAAGTGTAAAGGTGATTTGATGGGATTTATTAGAATTTATTTTAATCCTCCAGTTTCGACATTATTCTTCAAGGTTTGTGATGGGTGATTGAAGAGTTTGGGATGCAATGGTTGGATCATTATTAACGGATAGGACACATGTATCATCGGCATATGTGGTAATAACAGTGTTAGGATGGGTTGAGATATCAGTTGTATAAACTGTATAAAGGATAGGACCTAGGATACTACCTTGAGGAACACCAGCGGACTGGGAAAAGAGGGATGAATAAAAAATTTTTGTGAATTACTTTGAAGTATCTATCAGTTAGGTAGGAACGGATAATGAGGAAGTGTGTAGGTGTAGGAATTTTCGGAGTGTGTACAGCAGTCCCGGGTGCCAGACTCTATCAAACTCCTGTTCAACGTCCAGAAAGACTCCCGTGCAATACATTCCGTGCTCCAATGCAGAGGAGACAACATCCACTATACGATGGCATTGCTGGAATGTGATCTGCTGAATCCAAACTGGTTCATTATGGTGGGATTATGTGATTAGAATCTAGGATTGAGTTTGCGATTGGGCAAATTAGTCTTTTGTAAATTGTTCAACTTATTGGTAAAGGTGTTATTACTTATACCGTCTGTTATTGATGCTTTCAGTTTTTCTATGGCACTATTAATGTCTTCTTTAGTCTTTTTAGGATTTTTCTTTAGGAATTTTTAGGTCTAGTTTGTTTTTCAAATCATCACGAAATTTGTCCCAGTTTACTCGTCCTGTGATGAATTTAGGAGATGATGGTTTAGGAGCAAAGTTAGAATGTAGTGGAAGCAGAACTGGACTATGGTCTGAAGAAAGGTCATTCAGGGATTTCATTATGGTTTGGGAGGAAGAAATTTGGGAGGTGATAAATATATCCAGGATATGGGGACGTTTTTTGAGGGATGTTGGCCAATAAGTACGACTCAAGCGAGAGGATTGAATAACTATTAAAAGATGAGACAAGGGAAAGGATGTTACCGCGGGAGTTCGGTGTTCGACAACCTCATCGTTGGTGTTTAGCATTGTAATCTCCTCCAGCAATAAAGCGCGATCCGAGGGATTGAAATAACGTATTAAGGAGATTAAAGGAGAGGGAATTTCCAGGAGGACAGTATACAGCTGAGAATGTGAAATGGAAAGGGCGAGTTGAAAGGAATACAGAAGTTAACTGAATGGTATCAGTTGGAATAGAAAGGATAAGGGAATGGGATAAAGATTTATGTATAAGGATGGTCAGAACTATAAGTGATGTAGTATCGTATGTGAAAATGTGTCCGATTAATGAAATGCGTTTCAGTCAGTAGAGCAATATCAATGTGATTGTCATGAAGAAATATATCAAGTTCGTCTCGTTGGTTGTGTAGTCCGTTAGCATTTCATAAAAGGATAGTTAGGGGCTTTGTGCTCATCGAGGGAAATTAAACGGAATTTCAGTCAGTATTCTGGTGAGTAGAGTGATAAGAGGTTTTATAGTTTTTTTGAGGACCAATAGGAAGGATGATAGAATGGAAGTTATGTCAGATGGGTGTTGATTGTGAAGTGGATTTAGGATAGGCTCATGTGGCGAATAAGGAGAGTTAACTGACAGTCGGATCCGTCGTTGTGTACGAGGTGGGTCTGGATTCAACGGTACTTGTGCTGGGTTTTTTTTCTGGGCATTAGGATCAGATGAGTGTGGATGTTGTGGCGGTAATTTGACTCGTAGGGGTAGGTGATCAGGGGGAATTTTCTGACGTGGAGGATGATATTGAGGATTGGGAGTATGAGGTTTAGATTGGGAGGCCTGAGGCGCCTGGCGTCGAGGTTGCTGCTTCTTGATGGTAGTATGTGTGTTAGTTTTTTTAGAGTCCTGATGAGGATGGGCGATGTCAGTTGAAGTAGTTTGTTCTAGTTGGGTTAAATGGGTAGTTTGTTTTAGCAACTCAGGGAAATTTGAAATATTATCAATTTCTGTTGGCTGGGTGTAAGTTTCTTAATTTAATTTACTGCTGTTTTAGGCTATGTTCTGAGATCTTAACTTATAATGTGTTTTGTAGACCATGCATCCTTTGTAGCTTGCAGGATAATCTTCGCCACAGAGATCACATTTAGGAGGCTGGTCTCGTTATTTAGGAGTTATCTGACAAGTGTTAGATGCGTGTGGCCAGGCACATCTTACGTATCTCGCCTGATGATGGAAATAGGTCTTTGTGTGCATGACAGTTGTTAAGTCTTGACACTCGGTGCACTTAACTATGACAGGTTTTTGTCTAGGATCTTCGAATTTGACTGTGGAATACACAAGCCGCTTAACTTGAAAGATTTCAATGTTATTACTTTAATTCTCCAAATCAACGAAAAACAGTGGCAATGGATATTTTGCGATGGATGTAGCACGCATGCTGTATGCCTAACGTTATGTCCTATTTCCTATAGATCGGATTTTATAACGGATATGGGAGTGGTTGAGTGCAAGCCTCTCAATACCACCCGGTATGCCTTTTCGTGTCTCAGTTGGTAACAATGAAATTCATACTGTTTAGTCGTAAAATAATTTATGAGTGCTTTATAATTTTCTTTAGAGCTCGTGTTAAACTTAATGTCATTTATCCTAGAAAAACAGCGGGAACTGGTTTGTCCGATAAGATCAGCTATTTCTCGAACGAATGAGGTGAAATTTTCAATTTGACAGACAAAAATAGGTGGCGGTTCGGGGTCAGTAAAACCTTGAGACTCCGGAGGCTTGTTTGGTGAGTTACTACCAGGAACAAAATTATTGTTGGCTGTGGTACTTAGCGCAGTTGGAGCTGTTTTTGCTTTGTTTGATTTGCTTCTAGTTTTGGGTGGTGATTTTTTTTGCTCGGCAGGCTGTTTATATTTATTTTGTTCAGCTGTCTGTTTAGATTTTGTTGATTTATTTTTTTTCTTGTTAGGCGAATTTCCACCTGACCCAGGGGCAGAGGTTCGGTGACGTTTTTGAAGCGAGCTTCTTTTCAGATATTGCGAGTCAGTTTGGCTAACTTCGGAAAATGGTGTCTCGTCCTCTGAATTTTCACATGAAGAGTTCCCGTCCAAATTCATATTTTCTATTTTAACGAGAGAGAAAAAAAGAAAAAAAAATATAAATATATATATTATATATATATATATATATATATATATATATATATATATATATAATATATATATATATATATATATATATATATATATTATATTAACTTTACAAAGATAAAAATTTACAAACTACTAAAAAAAAAAAAAAATTCTATTAGTCTTTGGTTTCGGACTGAGACCAGCTGACAGAAAGGAGCTAGTGTACAAACCTTGGCCGTGAACTTAACGTAAATAAGATAAGAACGGCAAGGGAAATAACAGCGACATGGGCCATTCAAACTAGCACTAATTTATCACTTCATTGTTAATTATTATCCGTGAACTTAAAAATGTTCAACTGTTTATAATGTCATTGTTAACCAATTTTTAACTCAGAGTTTTGACTAATAAACACATAGCAAAATAATAATCACAGAGTGATGTGAAAACTAAACTGCAGTAGCGGCCATGACACTTACTCTTTTAAATTCTGGTTTAAATTTTTAATTATTTTTATCTATCCAGTTGGTTTATCTACCCATAAATATGTACATAAATTGGGCCGCGGTAGTCGAGAGAGTTAAGGCGCCGGCAAAAATACACTTAACGAGTAGAGGCTTTTTGTTTCCATGATTATCGAAACCGAAAAGTCATCAGTTTGAATCCCGTTCGTGGGAACAAAAAAAATAAATAAATAAAAATATAATAAATAATAAATGAAAAATTGCAAGCGCTGCCCGATTACTTGGACCACTACGCCGCCGGTTCGATTCTCGCATGGGGACGCTAACGTCCCCACCCAGAGATTCACAGGCACTCTTGCGTCTTACATCATAGCTCCTGATAGTCCAGGTTTGGGATTGGGCGTAGGGCTAATAAACCTATCCCGGAAAAAAAACTTATTACGAAACATAAACTAAGCCTCGGAAAAACCTCGGACGGACTGTCTAAACAAGGTAACGACTTAGGCGTTGAATCACGAACTATACATTGGATCTTGGAACGTACGTAGTTTATACAGACCAGGGGCCGGAAAAAAACGATAGTCAAGGAACTAAAAATGTATAACATACTGGTAAGGTGGCCAGTTGGTGGCGAAACTATTATCGACGGCAATACACTATTCTACTCAGGGAGAAACGACAGCCGACACGGGATTTATAGTTAGTCCAGCGGCAAGAAAATCAATCATAAACTTCAACCCGATAAACGAAATGAAATGTGTATCACGAGTTAAAGGTCGTTGGTTTAATATCACGATAATTAATGTGTATGCACCCACCGACGATAAAGATCAAGAGGTGAAGGATGGTTTCTACGATCAGTTGGAAAATATTGTGGATCAAGCTGAGGCATGACATAAAATTAGTCATAAGTGACTTTAATGCAAAGATAGGACTCGAGCCCAAATTATCAGAGGCCAAAGCCTTCACGAAAATAGCAATGACAAATGAGTGAGATGCATCAGTCTGGAAGAAAATAAAGGTCTAGTCGTCAGCATAACAAAGTTCCTACATAAGGCTATCCACAAGTACACCAGGGTTAGCCCCAAGAAACGAACAACCAAATTGGCCATATGCTAGTAGACAAGAGACATAGGAGCTCAATACAAGATGTAAGAATCTATCGTGGAGCAGAATGTAATTTGGATCACTCTCTGATTAGAATTAATCAGAGATTGAAGCGAAGTCACACAACAGGGGATCGAGTGGAAAGGAGGAGATATGAAATCCGTAATTTGAAAAATCCTTAATTAAAAACAAAATTCTAACTTCAGAAGAAAAATAAATTCGAACCCTTGGATTGGGATAGACTCGCGGTGGACCAACATTGGGATAAAATAGAGAAAGGGCTAACAGAAACAGCTAAGGAAGTGATCGGTATTTAGGAGAGACGAAAGCTAAGATATCGTTCACAGTAGAATGCGAAAAGGCAGTAGAGGAAAGATGAAAAATAAAAGTCCTCTGCCTAACTACAACTAATCAAGTTGCTTAGGACAAGTACACAGCTGCCAAGTAAAAGGCAAACAAAACAATAAGATCGGCAAAAAGGAAATTCCCCAAAGAAAGGCTGCAAACCATTGATGACAACTGGCAGGCTAGAAATATACTCGAATCCTAAGCAGATAGTAGGAAAGAAAGGTTAGGATATAAAGTGAGAAAAACTCAAATGGGAGTGAAAGGTGGCATTCTGTCGGCATCTAAAGAAAGTATATTGAACATATGGAAAGAACATTTCCAGAAACTCAATCAAAAGGACTCCACGAACGAAGAAGACATGGACCACACTGAGAACCCTGACCCAGAAGAGGTTGAAAAACAAGACATACTGGATGTAGAAATAGCTATCGAAAGGCTCTAAAGATGGAGGAGACGACCGGAGAGCCAAGCTATTACAATTAATCCAGAAAATACGGTTAAGTTCGAAAGGGCTTACAGCATGGAGATGGACTGTCACTAATGTCCAACTTATCCCTAGAGAATGTAATAAGAACATCACAGAAAAATGGAAGTCCTCGTCGGAATGAAGCATAAAATTCTTGGATACGTAGATGATATAGCTGTCCTTTGGAAATAATCAAGAGGACATTTAGAAACTCGCTAAAACTGTGATAAGCGAGGCAGAGCGGATTGACCTACAAGTAAATTAAGAAAAAACAAAATATATGATAATAAGCGAAAATTCAACTCCAAAAACAGGATCTGCGTTGTAGAAAAATCATTCCCGAGAGTAGAAAAACCCAAATACCTCGGCTACACAATAAAATAAAGTAAAGAAATAAAGTATATTCACAATTTTAAGTCTATGAAGAAGAAATCAAACTTGTTACTTTAACTTTAAACACTAATATATATAACTATTAAATAAAAAATACCTATTAATAAACTAAATCCATTACTAAAACAACACAATTAAACTTTCAAACAAAATATTACTAATAAAATATGAGTCTGTGAAGATGAAACCTATCACTGAACATGAATAGGTTAACTATCACTTTAAACACTAAAACGTACAACTATTAATAAAAACCACCTATTAGTAAACTAAATTTATTACTAAAACAACATAATTAAACTTTAAATAAAATATTACTAATAATTTTTTTTTTTTTTTATTTAGACATATAATATTCTGTCACAGGGACAATAATTATATTGATAAATGAACACATTCACACCGTATATACAAAAAAGAAACAAAATTAACAAAAGTAAAATAATAACTAAATAATAATAAATAAAAACTATATACAATAAAAAAAAAATAACCTAAATATAAGTAAATTAAAAACATAAAAATACAGTCATACGTATATACAATAAATACAATTAGCCGGGGAACCCAAATCCCTGCACTACTCTCTCAACCACCTCACCGGTGTTAAACCCGGTGGAGTTTGAGCGAGAGCGCTTAGCCACATACACTCTTGAATGGAGAATCTGGCCATTGCCAGAACTCCAAAATAAATACTATAAAAGATCTCTGGGCCACTGCCGCTTCAACCTTCGAGGAGGGTTGTAGGGATGAGTGGAACTAGATAGGGATTGGGCTAGGGGATTTGGATGATTGATAAGGTTCTGATGGAATTTTGAAAATTTTTCAGGGTTAAGGTCAAGGACAAATGGGATATTAAGGTCATGATGTAGGGTTTTGTTGGTTACATAGAACGGAGCATCGACTATTGTTCGGAGGACTTTGGATTGAAAGGATTGGATGCGTTTGATGTTAGAGAATTTTGCTGTCTTCCAAAGCAAAAAAATAAAAAATAAAAATAAGTCTGTAAAGATGAAACCTATCACTAAACATGAAACCAAAACTATCACTTTAAACACTAAAACGTACAACTATTCAATAATAACTATCTATTAATAATCTAAACATATCACTTAAACAACAAAATTAATCTTCTAAACTAAAATACTGCTAATAAAATATGAAATTTTAACAGTTTTGAGGTGGCTAAAGAGCAAGCAGATAGCAAGGGACGATCCAAGATGACCAACCAATCAGAAATCGACTCCATATGACCGCACTGTATTATTAAGCCACTATAGTTATCTTGGTTTCACCATCTTTTTGTTTAAATCGAATGCAATTGCAATATTTCCTAGATTAAGCTCTTTTATGAATGATTCTCTACACATTTCACGTTACATTCTGATTGCAGCTAACAATACTTGAGTGAAATTAATAATTCTAAACTCAATATTCATTACATGCGTGTGTGTCTGTGTTTTATACTATTATTGATAACATTTTTTAGCATTCGATCAACAAAAAATAACTGAAATCCTTGATTGACGATAATTTATTAATAAATATTATCATTTCTAGGCGGGTACTCGATGTCCGCCTAACGGCTGACTACCATTTTTTCCGTACTCTTTTAGCAGTGTTTTTCTTTTAGCAACTCGGCTCGTAGAGGTGGGATATTCACAAGAGCTTCGTTAGCAGCTTTATCCGCTGCTCCATTTCCTGGTATCCCGGATTGTCCTAGAGTCCAAAAAAAAAGTTATACTTTTATTAAGGTTATTTATAATTTCGATGTAATGGTGGATTCTCTTTATTGTAGGTCCGGGTTTATTGAAGTTTGTTACACACTGAAGAGTGGAGATTGAATCAGAGCACATTACTGTTTTCAACCTATCTATATTTATTGATAAATACAAATATCTGCAGAAATTGCCTCAATCCAGCTGTACTGCAAAACCGACATTATCATTTTGCTTGGATTCAACAGTGTATATTATTTCGTGATCTGAATATTTTTGGATCTCATTGAGAAATTTAAGCTTAGCTCAAACATTTTGAGCTTAAAAGCGAGGTATATTTTCAAAGGAGGGTCTAAGTTGCATCAAATGGGAGAAGAAGTTTTCTTTTTTTTCTTGAATAAGATGTGACTGAGGCGTAAAATCCAAGTTTTCGACCACGGCCTCCTCTCTTCACCCCCTCCCCGGATCATTTGAAAATCCCAAAAACTATATTTTCGACTTTTTTCGTTTTTTCCTTATTTTCGCCTTGAAGGAGCACGTTTTCGACAAAAACCACTCTACATATTTTCAAACTAGATTAAATCAGCTACGATTTAAAACCATAACACGTTAGGTAAATTTAATAGTTTTTGAGATACAGGTTTTCCAAGGTTTGGAAATTTTCGGAACTTGGACATTTAAAGCTATTTATCTTCAATAACCTGTCTTATATGATTCAATGAAGTAAATTTTTATTCAAAATTTGAAGGAAGAGTGAGGGAGGGGGAGATCAACTTTTCAGACTGAAATTGAAATAAAAAATGATTTAACAAACATTTACATTAAATGTATACAATAATTGTAAATGGAAATTTTTAAAACTTAAAAATGTTAAGCTAATATTAAGTAAATATTTATTTAGTTATAATAATGAGATGAAAGAAAGATGATAGAAACCCTATAATGGTTTATGTAAATCTAATATCATAACTAATTGACAAAATAATTGAGCTAGAATGCCCTGAGCCATTTATTGCATTCGATGTTCTTTCTAGTAAGCCAGCGGGCAGAAAACCAAAGGGCTTAAACTTGACATGATGAAATCGGAATTGATTAACAGATTTTTAAATATGTCTCTGCAATTATCGATCATTGGCTAGATATATCTTTAGTAACTAGGAAAGTTCAATCTGCCAACTGATATACTAACCCATTTTTTTTCTTTGACTCTCTAAAGTAAAATATCTTGTATATTATTTCTAAAAGGTGTTTTTTTTTTGTCGGTACGCCATAACTTCGTCAATTCTTCATCAAATCCAATGATTGATAACTCATTTTGAAGATATTCTTCTCCTTCACAAATATTCCTCAAATACACTCCTTGCGAAAAATATTCCTATCCTCCGAAATTTCTGGAAAAAAAGTTATGAAGGAAAAGAAACTTCATTTGCGAATAACTCAAAAAGTATGCATTTCTTCTTGATTGTACCCATGATAATTAGAAAAATTACTAAATTACCTACAAAACAAAAAAAATCGGACAATTATTAACAAAGATACAGTTCATTAATTTTGGTATACTTAATAATGTCTTCCTGTTTAAAGATATTGCATTTAGGAGTAGAATAGTCTACTACACTTTTTTTCCCCCTGGCTAATATATTAAGTTTATCATTTCTTAAGGACATTTGGTTGTTCTTAATTTTATTTTTTTTTAATAATTTAGAAAATCCCATGTTTGGGGCATTATTTTGTCTTTATTACTTTTATTATCTTCCCACTCAGCGTTTAAAAATAGGTTCTAGCAAAGCAATTTGTACAAATATTTTTGTCTATTATGTTTAATAGAATATTGTAATCGACCAAGGAAAAAATATTAATTCCTTCCTTACATAATACATAGGAACTATTTATTTCCATATTGTTTTGCTATTTCTTCACTAAACAAAATTTTCTGCAAATTATTCTCACGGACCAACTAGTTGCATTTATTCCAATGTTAGCAATATTTTGAAACTTGATAAAATGTTTTATTTTAATTTTAATTCTTTATAATAAATATTCTATGAACAAAATATGTTTTGATGTTATTGATCTAAACTATCAAATGTTTTTTATGTCAGGTAAGTTATGCTAAATAATAAGTGTTTTGTGGAAAATATTTATTTCATGAGTATTGCAAAGATAAGTATTTCACGTAAAATAAATACTGTAAAAATATTCGCGGTAGATACCAATACCTTGTTTAAAATTTATGCCTTGTAGTTTATATTGTAAACATTAGATTTTTTAGATATTGTATACTTTATTACTTATTTCATAACGACATATTATACTAAAATATAAATATATAAAGTTACATGTATGTAATAATAAAAAATATTTAATTTATTTTTACATTAGCTATTAAACTCGTTATATGCTTGTAGTTTAGTCAGTATAGACAATTAGATGTTGTTTATCTAAAACCCGGGTTGATAGTAAATCGAGTACACTAGTAAAAAAAATTAAATAAATAAAAAATAATGGTAGTCACTCTAAATTCAACGTTCCCGCATGTTAAATCCTCAATAATTTCCGAGAGGATATGTTGGGGCAAGGTCTGAAAATTGTTTTTACAAGTTCAAACCTTTGTTAAAAATATGGTGTATCTGTTTTTTCAGGCGATTTGAAAATTGTTTGAAACGTCATAATAGGGAATGTCATGTTGGACATGACTGGGAAACGTTGTTAGTTTGTCAATAATGGAGTCAAACTTGCAAGTTTTAACTTTCATTTTTTCTGCCAACGTCCAAAAGTAGCCTTAGCCTAGTGTATGGCGCCGCTAGGGACTATAATCTCGGCTAATACACAATAATATTATATATTGTCCATCCATTCCTAGCTACTTGCTTCCATAAACAGAATTCACAGATAAAAAATTCCTTTATTTCGGTGCTATTACAACGAATGCCAGATACTCATAGTAAATACAAATTTGAAGAGAAGGATGGTTGGGGTGATCAGTCAGAAATAATTTTTAAAAATTATTATTTATTAATTTAAATTTTACAGCTAATTATAAAATAATGCTGAGCCTGATGATATTTTCCTATTAATTTATTACATCATACTATAAAATTATTATAATATGACACAAAAATTATAAATCGTAGAAAGAAGTATACGGCAGCTTTCTCCTATTTATTAACCATTTTTATTTTGCAATAAAACATAATTTGACAGGTATAAACAATTTCAAAGATTATAAAATAATGTAAATTAATTTGTTAAGGATCCTAGCAATGATAGGCCACCCTAGCCCAACAAATGTAAGCTTATTTTTTTTCGCAGACATGCACTCATTTTTTTTCTATATAATCTATAAACAAAATAAATATTTATGTGAGGCCTGCGGCGGCCTCTGTGCATTGTCGCGGCGCAAATGCGGAGGAGGGCACCCGCCACTTGTTAGAAATAAAATTAAAATGACAAAGCGCATAAGAATAATTAATTTCAAAAAATTAATAAAGCAACTAAATAAGAGACATGATCATTGGAATTAAATTAAAATATTACTCAACATAAAACAGCTTACAAAATAATATTTTTTGGGGATGGGAGAGGGGAGGGATAGCCGCCGGCGCTAAATACCTAAGATCCGCAATGTTAGGCTACAGCATTATAGAATGATAAAAGTTCCTCACATTATTTATCTATTATAGATTAAAACAGCTTTTTTATTTGCATATATTAGTTATAAAACGTTCTGTCTAAATATACTTTCTTAGTCAACTCTTATTAAAATCGCGTTCTTTGTAGATTAGCTTTAATGTTTGTCCCCAATCCGAGGCGCCACCCTCACAGCGGCCCTGCTATTATCATTAACCATAGTAAATTTAATGCATGTTTTCTCCAAAAAAAATTGTCTACTTTACGATGGTGTGCTTAGAATTTGATTATCTTGAACATTTTTTGAGCTATTCCTTCTTATTTAATAAAAATATGGTGCGGTGCGCGCATCACACAACTTTCACTGAACACCCTCTTCTTAACAGAAATAACCATTTTCAGACATAAGGGAAGTGAAAGGAAATACTATAGACGCTATATTTATTTATATTTCATTGTGGGTATTTTTATTTGTATAAGTAACCTCATATATACAAATTTTAATATTTATATCGGTGTAATCTATGCTATTAAATATTAAATAATACCAACAATAGCATTTATGAAAACCGCAAATGTATATTCACATAATATTTTTGGGGTCCGTATTATATTAAGCTAATGTTACGTATGGAAGCATGTTCTAATCTTTGAGGTGAGCTCGGGTCCGCTCCTATTCCTTTGGTTCATCAATTACAACTGTACTCCGTTAAGATCTCTTATTTCTCCTTTAGTTAATTATCAAATTCTTTCATATTTTGTATTTAACTGTATTTTATATTAGATATTAGAGCGTAAATGTGAAATGGTCAATTGTTTCCAATAAAAAAAATTAAAGGTACTTTAGAAGAAGCTAATTTTGAAAATTAGCCATTTAAGCCCTGTTAGAGAACATTAATCAGAATAATAACCACATTTTATTTAAAACTGTTTAATTTTAAACTGGTATGATGAATTTAATCAAAATTGTTTGAGCGGTTTTTGAGATAATCGTAAAAATGTGTTTAGTCCACTATATAAAGTGCCATTTTTGGTTAGCCGATTCTGATGAAAAAGTTGCTGTAAAATCCCAAGCATTTAAAAACCTTAAATATACAATTTCACTTTCAAACGACTTTTCGTTTTTGAGCTAGGCTGTTAACACACACACAGACCATATTGCGGGACCCTGTTTTGGACTCAGGGGACCTCAAACCGTGTATTTCCTTTGAAAACTGGGATTCGAAAATTTTCACGATCGCAATACTTTCCTTTACTATATATTTCATATATAGGTAATTGAAATTTAAAAAACGAGACCTCGCCAAGTTGGTCTTAACTCCTTTTAGTTTGGAATCGGCCCAAGCATCTAATAAACTTTTTTGTAGGAAATTTTGTCTAAAATCACTCCCTAGAGTTTGGCCACTGCCTTGTTTTACCATGATCTAGAATGTATTGCAATAAACATGATTGCCTAAATATACATTTTATAATTGAAAATAAACAAATTAGAAACAATCATTTTTCATGTATGGTGGTTCTAGGCGCAGACTTTTGATTTTGATTGAGTAGTAATAAGAAAAGTTTTTGAATTAATAGGCTTTAAGAGCATATTAATTAAACCGAAGTTTATAAGGCAAAAACTTGGTATTCAACTTAAGTTGTATACAAAAATGATATGATTTTATAACTTATCACCTGAACATACCCATGTTTTCAGCAAAAATCACTACAATAAATTATTGCAAAGCTTTACTTTCTTTCTTTTTTTCGATAACCTGAGGTGTATTATAATAAATATAAATATATAAATGCACTAATTATTTATTTCTAAAATGTCTTCCTCTAAAGTACCTTTAATTCTCTTTGTTTTAAAAAAATAACTATTTCACAATTCAGGTAATGCTTAAAATGATTAAATATATACGGTGAAAAAAATTTTTCATCAACTAAAAGAGAAATAAGAGATGGTATCAATGTAATGGTGATGATGGTACCTGTAACTCTCTCGGGGTAATAGGGTGATAACGAGGAGCCGCGAACTGGTGAGGGAACCCGAGCACGCCTTCAAGCTTGGTGAACGGTTCCGATTACTTTACTTATACATGTACTTACTTATACATGTACGGCTTACATAAATGCTAGTGCTGCTATTACTCAACATTTAAATGTATATATTAGAGCAATCTAAGCATTAAAATATGTATATATAACAGTATTAATTAATTGTAACTGATAATTGTAACTGGTTCTTAGAGGTTTGTTAAATCAGAGGTGCCCAGAAGGGGGTTTCATGGCGCAACTAGCGCCATTAAAAGTTTTGAGGGCGCATATCTTGACAGGTTTTTAAATTTTTGAGGGGGGAAAATTTCGAAGGGGTTATGAATTTTCAGACTACCCTTAGTCCCTACAAGGGGACAACATGGAGCAGACCGCAGATAGGTTAATTGTATACGATCTACAATTTTTCTCAGTTTACCTTAGATTGCATTGATTTTAAAAAAAGGTGAATAATAAACTACCTTAGGTGAGGAGGCAGGGATAGGTTCTTGCACCATCGGCCTTGGGGGGTGGGGATGGGCACCCCAGCGTTAAATTATATATACTTTCTCGGAAATGAGTCATATTAATACCTGTTTCAAAACTTAAATACATACTAAATCTGAAGTATATAAAATGAATAATTACCGGACTGTTTCTGTATCATAGAGAAGACGATTTTATTTTCTATTTCGGCTCAAATTACAAATTGGGAATTTCTTGAAGCTTATTCTATAGTCCGGGAGCCCGTGGCAAAAAAAGGTGCCATATTTCGTACTAAGCTTTGTCTTTATAAATTGATCATATCCACAAGTCTGATGACAAAAATGCAGGTATGCCAGCATATAGCCGCTGGAATACAAAATGACGGCCATGTGAAGGTAGACAGAGACTCGTGAGGACGTTTGTTGTGGATGTTCGACAACCCCAGTGTAGGTGTTAAGCATTGTAGTCTCCTCCATCAATGAAGCGCAATCCGAGGGATTGGAATAAGGAATCAAGAAGGATATAGGAGAGGGAGTTACCAAGAGGACAATATACAGCTGAGAATGTTAGGTGGAAAAGGCGAGTTGAAATGATTACAGAAATGGATTGGGTAACATTAGTTGGAGTGGAATGAATGAGATCTGTAATGTAATCACGCTTATAGAATTGGGCCTTTTTAGTGAAGTGAGTTTCAGTCAGTAGAGTGATATCACCATGATTGTCATAAGGAAATATATCAAGTTCATCACGTTGATTATATAGTCCATTAGCATTCCATAAAAGGATAGCTTGGGGCTTTGCACTTATCGTGGAAAATTAAACGGGATTTCTATCAGGATTCTGGTGAGAAGGATGATGAGATGATTTATGGTCTCTAGTAAATCTCATAGGAAGGATGAAAGGATATTAGTTATGTTAGTAGGATATATAGTGGATTTGGGTTAGAATGTTGTAGTGGATGATCTATTTGCTTAGAAGTGTTAGCTGAGGGCAGAATCCGTCATTGTGTACGAGGGAGGTCAGCATTATAAGGTACTTGTGATGAGGGTTTTGTCTGGACATGAGAATTGGATGGATGAGAGTGCTGTGGCGGTAGTTTGACCCGTACGGATAGATGATGGGGGATAGGTGGACGTTGAGGTTGGGACTGAGGATTGAAAGTGTGTATAGGTTTGGATTTTCAAACCTTTCAAAACTCTCCTCGACTCATTTGAAGCCATGCTTGGAAGTGAAAAACGGTTGATTTACTTGTCAATTACGTATATTTGAATTAATTTATTTCTGGCGTTGATACCCGAAATTCTCACTAAGTTGGAACAGGGATTGTCCGCGAGTTGTATGTATTGCATATGTGGTGAGAGTTTAAATGAGGATGATATATTGGTGAAAGAAAATGGAGTTAAAAACCTACAAGCGTCTAGTACTGCATTGAAAATAGAGATAATGATCGTTTATTGTTTGACTGAGATTTATGTACTACTCCAGTAAAATTAGGCATTGATCAACCTTCAAAAAATAAAGACAAATCTAGTCAGAAATTGTTATTAGCCTCCCCACAATAACTAGTAAAAAGTCCGAAAGAATCCCGCGTCGGGTTTTGATGGAGAGAAGGAGAGAAGGACACAAAACTAATAATTTTTTTAGTTTTTTGAGAATATCTCAAAACTGAGGTTATTTTTTGCATACATAATATTTAACTATTTATTTGAGAAATTTACAACTGTATTACAATATAAATACATCAAGTAAATGTGTACATAGTAATATAATCACATTAAAACGCTCGTTGAGAAACTACCCACTGGTTGCACTCTAATAATATGTCTATATAAGGAGATGAGGAGGTCATCTTATTTTCAGACGCCTTGTAGGGTTATCAGGTATCGAAGAGGAAGTTATCAAACAGAGGATTGGGATGGTCATGAAGTTTATTATGGAAGGGTAGGTTTCTGGATTGGGCCAAATTGAGAAATTATTGTGATGTACTTTGAAGTGTCTATCAGTTAGGTAGGAACTGATGATGAGAAAGTATGTGGGGGGGGGGAGAATGTACGGAATTTGTAATGTAATCCCGGGTGCCAGACTCGATCAAACGCCTGTTCAACGTCGAGAAAGACTCCAGGGCAATAAATTCCCCTCTCCAATGCAGAGGACACAATGTCTACCACACGATAGCATTACTGGATAGTGGAATGGGATGTATGGAATCCAAATTAGTGATCAGGGATTATGTGATATGAATCTAGGTTGAGATTGCCACTGACGGGTAATCAAACAGTTAAATAAAATATTAAAGTACTTTAAAATTTCTATAAAAATGACCCTATACATTTTTTTGATAAAATACAGAGATATTTTCCAGATTATATTTATTGTATTTTCAACAAAAATCTCTCCAATACACGAAATTAATGTTGTTCACAGTAGCTGATGCCATTTTGAAGTTTAATTCGTTTTTTAACATTTTCTATCGTTCCTAAAACTCCAAAGAAAATTATAAAATACTAATAAACCACTTCACTATCTCCAGTTAAGACACGAAAAGGCATATTGCGTGAGTCGTCATGAGAGGTTTACACTCCATCATCTCTATCTCTATTATCAAAACAGACCTGGAAGAAATTGGTCACAACGTCCGGCACATATCCTGCGAACTACATCCAACGGAAAAATGTCCATTGCCGTTATTTGTTATTGATATAGAGCCTGTCAGTAACAATATTGAAATATTTCAGGTGAAAAGGCTTGTATATTCAACAATGAAATTTGAGGAGCCTAGGTAAAAACCTGTGATAGTGCAATACACTAAGTGCCAAGGACACACGAAGACCTACTACCATCATCAGGCAAGGTGCGTCAGATGTGCCGCTTCACAAGCTTCTGACACTTGCCAACAATCTCGTGATCATCCTACAAAATGTGGTTTATGTGGGGACCAACACCATGCAAGCTAAATGGGTGCAAAGTTTTCAAACATCATGTTAAACTTAGATCACAGAATATTGCCTTACAAAGCCTAAACCTGGATCAGAAAAGTTCTACCCAGCCACCTAAAATTGAAAACCCATCATAATACTCAGAATTGCCTAAAACTAATCAACAACAGCCTTCTACTTCAACAGCCATCGAACATCAGGACTCAAGTACTCCTAGCAAGAACCAGCAGCCTAAGAATCTATTGGTGCCTCATACTTCTAAATCCAAACGCATCCACACTTTCAATCCTCAGTCCCCATCTCAACGTCCACCTATCCCCCATCATCTACCCCTAAGGGTCAAACTACCGCCACAGCACCCTCATCCATCCAATCCTCATGTCCAGACAAAACCCTCTTCATAAGTACTTTCGAATGCTGACCTCCTTCGTACACAGCGACGGATTCTGCCCTCAGCTAACACTTCTAAGCAAATAGATCATCCATTACAATATCCTAACCCAAATCCACTATATAGCCAACATCCTATTAAAAATAAATAAATAAAAAGAACGCATACATACCTATATAAAATATTTATAATCTGGCGAGAGAACTCCAAACCAGACTTGTTACTCCAACTGTGGAGGGAAAATCATGACTCCAGGGGATCCCTGCACTTCTCTCTCAACCGCGTCACTGGGGCTAAACCCAGTGGAGATTGAGCAAGAGTGCTTTAGCCACATACACTCATGTCGTGAGTGGAGAATTTGGCCAATGCCAGAACTCCAATATTTACAAACTATAAAAGGTCGCGGGGCCACAGCCGTTTTATTCTCCTTGTAGGATTATATGGATGGGTGGTGCTAGATAGAGATTGTGCAAAGGGATTTGGATGATGGGTAAGGTTCTGGTGGAATTTGGGGAATTTTGCTGGGATAAGGTCCAGCACAATTGGGATATTAAGGTCATGGTGTAGGGTTTCGTTGGTTACATAGAAAGGAGCATCGACTATTCTTCGGAGGACTTTAGATTGGAAGGAATGGATGCGTTTGATGTTAGAAAATTTTGCTGTTAACCACAGTTCAATTCCATAAGTCCAAGTAGGTTTCAGTATTGTCTTGTAGATAAGTATTTTATTTTCAATAGAGAGTTTAGATTTTCTATTTAGCAGTATGTATAGTTTGCCGTATCGTCGGTTAAGTTCCTGTCTTTTAAGTCTAGTATGAGTGTTCCACGTTAATCGTCTGTCTAAGAGAAAGCCAAGGTACCGGACTGTGTGTGAGAAAGGAAGCTGGATGGAATTAAAGTGTACTGGTGGACAGGAACTGCGTCGGAGCGTGAAGGTGATGTGTTGGCATTTGGATTTGTTTACTTTAATACGCCATTTAGTGCTCAATCAGGGAGAGGTGTCTTTGAAGGTTTAAGAATGCTACATCAGGATCTGAGTTGGATGATAGGATGGCGGTGTCATCAGCAAAAGTTGCCAGGAAGGTATCGGGATGGACAGGGATAACGGCGGTAAAGAGGATGTAAAGGACGGGACCCAATACGCTACCTTGAGGAACACCTGCCTCAATCGGATAGCAATTCGAAAATTCAGTACCGCAGCGAACTCGGAAGGTACGATCGGAGAGGTAGGAACGGGGGACAAAGTATAAGGACTGCGGAAGATGTGTTTTAAGTTTGAAAAGAAGCCCGGCGTGCCATACTCGGTCAAAAGCTTGAGCTAGAAACAGATATTAATATGACTCAATTTAACGCAGGGATATCCATCCTCCCCACAAGGTCGATGGTGCAAGAACCTACCCCTTCCTCCGCACCCAAGATATTTTATTAGTCACATTTTCTAAAAACAATGCAAGCTAAGGTAAACTGAAAAGAATGTAGATCGTATACAATTAACCTTGCTGCAGTTTGCTCCATGTTTTCCCCTTGTTCCTTAGTCCGAGAATTTATGTGAATATTGAAGTCCTATTAAATGTAATTACACGAACAATAATACTTCAAGAGATAACTGTTTACCATAAGACATGGTTAAATTTTACCATTTTGGGAGGGCTTCAGCCCGACAGCCCTCTCCCGCTCCTCCGTAGATCCCCCTGTGACGATGTATAAGGTTACTGGATTATGTAAGGCAGGTTATAGAAAAGTTCATTGAGAATGGGAAATAGCTCTTCCTAATTCCCTAGAAGAATATTTAGCTTCCCTTTTTCCATAACTTTTTTGTGCAAGGGAAATAAAGCATTTGTTATTAAAAATTTTAATTGTTTATGGTATGGCGCCCATCTCAGAACAAAATAAAAGAAATTAAATTAATTTGTTTATTAGTAATATATGTATATTTACTAATCACCACAGTAAATATTCATTACATGTACTTCAGATTTTTTTTAATTAAATTTTTTATTAAGATATATTAAAATATGTCACATTTATGGACAATAGTAATAGTTATTAAGAGTAGCTCATTCTTATTAGGCACAATAAATAAATAGCAAAATAATAGTACTAAAAGTTTTTTTTTTTTTCCTACGCCTAAGTAACGCCTGCTTCATCAGCCATGCGTGCTATTGCAGTCCAAAAGTAATTGTATATAAACAAAAAGATACTAAACTAAACAAAAAGATACTAAACTAAACAAAAAGATACTAAACTAAACAAAAAGATACTAAACTAAACAAAAAGAAACTAAACTAATCAAAATAACTACTTAAATACACACATATTTTTACACAATATTCATTCACTCAAAATCTCCGAGTCAAGCCCCCCAACGCCTCTCACTTAGCCGAATCACTGGTATTAAGGACCAGTGGAGGCTGAGACGCTATAACCAGACGTACATACATGGCTTTTGTGGAGAATCTGGCCATTAGTGGAGAATTCCAATATATTCTTATCACAGGTCTCTGGACCACTACCACTTCAACCTTCGTGGAGGATTGTAGGGATGAGTAAAGCTAGAGAGGGATTGTACAAATGGATTTGGATAATATATAATGTTTTGATGGAATTTGAAAAAAATTTTCAGGTATAAGGTCTAGGACAAATGGCCATGGTTTAGGGTTTGGTTGATTACATAGAACAGAGCATCAACTATTGTTCGAAGGACTTTGGACTGAAAGAATTGAATGGGTTTAATGTTAGAAAATTTTGCTGTCCCCCACAGTTCCAGTCCGTAGGTCCAAATGTGTTTTGAGTATTGTCTTGTAGATCAGTACTTTATTGTCAGTTGAAAGTTGAGATTATCTGTTCAGTAGTATATATAGCTGGCCATATCGTCGGTTGATTATGTACTGCCAGTTATGTAGATTCCATATAAGTCTTCGGTCTAGCAGAAAGCCGAGATACCGGACTGTGTCTGAGTAAGGAAGCTGAATGGAATTAAAGTGTATCGGCGGAAAGGGATTGCGTCGGAGAGCAAAGGTAATATGTTTGCATTTTGACTCATTCACTGTCATGCGCCATTCATCGCACCTGTGCTTTATTCTAGGACTGCTGATATATGATCAACGACTCAAAGTCCTTGTTAAACATTAGAATGTTTTGAGCGAAAATCAGACTGATGGGAAGAAAGATTTTGTGATTCTATGAGAGGTAGGATTCATTTGAAATGGATCTTTTCAAAGATTTTTAAGAGGATCGGAGGTAGGCTAATTGATATGTAGGACGTCGACTTGTTGGGAGGTTTGCCTGGTTCCGGAAACCGGATAATACTGGAATGTTTCCACAAAAGAGGAAAATGGGTGGATCTTAGAATGGTATTATATAAGTAAGTGAGAAATATAACAGATTTAGGAGGAAGTTGTCGAAAGATATGAGAAGTAAGGAGGTCATATCCAATCGTATCCAATGATTTACGAAGAGGAAGTTTTTGTAAGTGGTATTTGACCTCAGAAGGATGAATTGGTGGCAAGGAAAATGGGATAGGTGATGTAAGGAATTCTTCTACTGTTGCGGTATGGGCGGGATGGGATTCCGAATGGGGAATATATTTATTGGAGAGGTGTTTGGTGAACTCTTCGTCTTTATCTTCGTCAGATGCTGCCCAGGAGCTGTCATCTCGTAGGAGAGAATGGCAAATTTGGTGAGGGTGTTAAGATTTTTGTTGTGGTTTTCCAAAGAGAATTGTCACGAGCAGAGAGAGAAGATAGGTAGGAATTAAATGATTGTGATATGAAGGTGGCTAATTCCAGTTTTAATTTTTTGCAGTAATAATTATAGGAGCTGCGGTCGGTAGGATGTCGAGTACGTTGCCATAATAATCTGGACGGCGTTTGGTGTGGATTAGGTCAAGATGGTGTTGGTGTAGAATGATCTTCAGGAATTCTGGAGGAGTTTCTTGGGAAGGAGGCAGCCCAGCCGGCTTGTTGGGTTGGTGTAGTAAAGGGATTTACGGCACTATCTAGGTCATCGTAAGTTTTTAGGGACATATAAAGATCAATTTTATCGGAGACGATTTGGCGGTAAAGGTCCCAGTTTACTGTACCCCTAATAAATGGCGGTGGAGAAGGTTTGGGAACGGTTTCAAGTGAGTCATTACGAATTAGAAGACTAAGGTCAGAAGAAAGTTCATTTAGATGTGCAATGGAACAATTGAGAGTACCTAAGCCGCTGTGGATAAAGAAATCAAGGATATCACAATTACGGTTAGGTTCTGTGGGCCAGTAGGTAGGAGAGATGGGGGGAAGGGAGCGAATAAGTTGGAAATTGATTGCAGACAGCAGAGTTCAGCCACAAGAATTCGTGGTTTTGGAACCCCATTGTTGGTGCTTGGCATTTAAGTCTGCGCCAATGATGAAGTGATGAAGTAATCCTAAGGAGTCAAGGAGAAAACTGAATTGGGCATTGGATATGGATTGGTTAGAAAGGCAATAGTCTGACGCGAGGGTAACCGGGAAGGAGAAGGTTTTTATTACGATAGCGGTGAACTGTCGGTAATCTTGTATAGGTAATGGGAGTAGGTGATGGGAGAGGGATTGGTGTACAATGACAGCATGTGCTATTCCTTCAGGGTGGTCGGTACGATATGTCAGGTATTATGGTATTTTTAAGTGCTGTTTAATAATTAGTCAAGTTTCAGTAATTAGTGCCACGTCAATGTTCTTGTCAAATAATAATGAAGATAGTTCGTCTGAATGATTCCTAACACCATTGGCATCCACGGAAGAATGAATATAAGTTTATTGGAAATAATTTAAGGATTTTTGAGGGAGTGATAAAATGTGATACAAGATTGGTTAGAAAAGATATTAAAGGAGAAGCAAGGGATCTGAATTCAGAGAGGAAAGATGTATGTAAACTGGTGAGACCTATGGTATTTGATAGAGGAGGAATGTGAGGAATTTGGTGTTGATAAAATTGTTGAGGATTAGGTGAAGTTCAAGTAGTAAGATGTTCAGGGTGGGGTTGAGAATTTTGAGGTATATATTGTTGTTGCGGCAGGGTCTCACAATAAGTAATATCGTTCTTACCTCCTAATAGGTGTACAAAAGACACCGTCGGGTCTATAGTTTTGGGTGGTTCTTTTCTTGATCCGGATTTTTCAGTTTCTTCTTGTAATCGGGATTTCTGGTATCTGGATTTAATACTCTTGTATATTTGGCAGCCTTTGTAGTTCACCGTATGTCCTTGGTGTCACAAAGCACAAACTGCAGGTTCTTATTTAGGTTTTGTGTACTCACAACTTTTTTGATGTCCACCGCATTTTACACTACGCGGCAAATGATGGCAATACCCCTTCGTGTGGCCATACGCCTAGAAATTATGACACTGAACGATATTCCTCCTAGGATACGGCTTCTCCACTTTTACACTTGTGTAGTGTAATATGGTTACTTCGTAAATTTTTTCGATCCCTGGAGTCAGTTCCAAGTCTTTAAAAAATAAGAGTAGAGGAACTTTTACTCCTAGCTATTCCTTGTTCTCCTTTATAACGTTTGTTATCTGGCGCACTTTGAAATAGAAAGTTTTCAGTTCTTTGTCTATTGTTTTAGTTGGTGTTGAGGGATCAAGGTTTCCTATAATAACTCTTAAAGCCCGCTCCTGCCGCAATTGATATGTGTGAAACTCTGCTTTGGTCTTTGTTAGATACTTCACAATTTTCCTATAGGTCTATAATGGATGGCACAGGCGGGCTCAAACCTCTACATGGGCCAGACCCTCCTACCATTCACCCCCCAACATCTGAATAAATTGCATATCGTTGTGTTTCTTGTTACTATTTATTTTTAAAAACCCAGTGTACCCACACAAAAATAGTCGCACTGTCCTAAAATGGCGTCCAAACATGGCGGACTGACGACTTTGACTTGAGTTAGTTTTTTTGTCACTGAGAATCATCATTTGGCTAAATTTCGTCATAATTGGCCTTTTAATAAAGATGGATAGTCAGAGAATAATAAAACATGAAATTTATTTAAAATAATTGGCCTAGGCAATAAAAAACACCAGTAGAGTCATTTTTTTCAAAACAAAAATTTTCAAGTGGAAAATCGTACGTCGTTTGTAATTAAACAATAACGAAAAGCGCCCTAAAATAAAACATCTGGACAATAAATTTCTCTTTACAAAACACTTATTACTTTTTAAAACATTTGAAGCCTTCAGCATTTCATAGAAAATGCACTTAATCATAGGTGCCTACAGGTTTCTGCCACATTCAGTACCCATAAATTTTACAGTTATAGTGTTACAATAACATTTTTGTAAATTATTACTAAAGAAATATTAAAGCATTAATTTAATTGTTCAAAAAAAACATTATACGATTTTTTGTTAACTAGATACTTCCTTTATTCTTTACGAAGGACGTTTAAGAAGGCCTCTATTGTAAAAAAAAAAAAGTAAATATAATAATAAAACGTAATACAAAAAATACTTGGCTGAATGTCTTGAATTTTTTATAACTGTCTGCAATTTAATATTTTTTCGTTTTATATTTATTTGTTGATTCTTAGAGATTCGTTAAATTATACGGGAGATTCTCATTTTAGGGGCAAGTTTTAGTCCATTACAACTTTTAGGTGATTATTTAAGTCTTGCTTGATTTTTTTTTTCCCACTGCTATACGGTAAAGAAGTATTTCTTCATAATCAAATATTAAAAATTACAATATTACTGAAAAAGTCATTAAAAAGTATTGTCCCACTCTTAGTTTTCTAGTTTTAACTTTTATAAACTTTCTTTATTGAATATTAATACATTCTGCCACATTGAAGGGCATTAATATTAAGACTACATGATTCATTCACACAATATGTACATACAATTAATATCAATAATAAAGTAAAAGAAATATTAAAAAAATAAAATAAGTAAATCGGTATGCCTGTGTACAAAAAAAATTATGAAATAATAGATAAAAGCTAGATGAAATTAAAGTAAATAAATCACATTCACACCTATGTACAATATTTACATTCACCCAGGAGACTCTGAGTCATGCCTTATTCCCCGACGTGGAAGCCAAGGCAGGACTCCAGGAGATCCCAGTGCTTCTCTCTCAGCCGCGTCACTGTTATTTGAAACCAGTAGAAACTGATGGAGGGCACTATAGCAACAGACGCTCATGTCTTGAGTGGAGAATCTGGCCATTGCCAGTACTCCAATATATACATATTTACAAAAGGTCGTGGGGCCACTGCCGTTTTAACCTCCGGGGAGGATTGTAGGGATGCCTTGAGCTAGATAGGGATTGTGCTACAGGATTTGGATGATGAGTGAGTTTCTGGTGAAATTTGGAAAAATTTTCTGGGATTAGGTCAATAAAAAATGGGATATGAAGGTCATTATGGAGGGTTTTGTTGGATACATAGAAGGGAACATCGACTATTGTTCGGAGGATTTTAGACTGGAAGGATTGAATGCGTTTGATGTTAAAAAGTTTTGCTGTCCCCCACAGTTCTATTCCGTAGGTCCAAATAGGATTTAGGATTGTCTTGTAGATTAATAGTTTGTTGTCGACTGAGAGTTAAGATTTTTTATTCAATAGTCTATATAGTTGTCCGTATCGTCTGTTAAGTTGTCTTTTAAGTCTGGTGTGTGGGTTCCATGTTAGTCTTTTGTCTAGAATAAAGCCAAGATACAGGACTGTGTCGGACAGAGGAAGTGGTATGGAGTTGAAGTAGACTGGTGGACAGGAATTGCGTCGAAGGGTAAAAGTAATATGTTTGGATTTGGATTCATTTAATTGGATTCGCCACTTATTACACCAGTGTTCAATAAAAGAGAGGTGAATTTGTAGGTTTAAGGATGCTATTTCAGGATCTGGATTGGAAGAAAAGATGGCTGTGTCATCAGCGAATGTTGCCAGGAGTGTTTCAGGATGAGTAGGAATATCAGCGGTAAACAGAATGTAGAGGACGGGACCCAAGACGCTACCTTGAGGAACTCCCGCCTTGATTGAATGACTGTTGGAGGATTCTGTACCATAGCGAATGTTGGAAGCGAAATCCGAATTGGTAGGTTGGAAGGTTTTGGGATTCTATTATGGGTAGGATTCTTTTCAGTAGGATTTTTTTCAAAAATTTTGGAAAGGATTGGGAGTAGGCTAATTGATCTATATGATGATGTATTATTGGAAGGTTTGCCAGGTTTCAAGAAAAGGACGATGGTGGAATGTTTCCATAAGAAAGGAAAATGGGTAGTTCTTAGGATGCAGTTGTATATGTATGTGAGGAATATGATTGCTTTGGGTGGTAGTTGATGAAGGATCTGTGGGGTTAGAAGGTCGTATCCAGGAGATTTGCGGGAAGATAGTTTTTGTAAATGATATTTAACCTCAGAAGGATGAACTGCTTTTGGTGGTAAAGAGAGTGGAATTGGTGAAGAAAGGAATTCTTCTAATATTGTAGTGTGGGTCGGATTGGATTCGGGATGAGGAGTAAATGTACTGGAAAAGTGTTTGGCGAATTCCTCAGCTTTGTCTTCATCAGACGCCGCCCAGGAGCCATCACCTCGACGGAGGGGATGGGAAATATTATGGGTTTTTAGGATTTTTTTGGTGATATTCCAGAGGGAGTTGTTGTGAGCAGAGAGGGAGGTAAGAAAGGAGTTAAAGGATTGGGATTTGAAGTTGGATAATTCTTGCTTTAGTTGTTTACAGAGATAGATATAGGAGCTGCGGTCAGTAGGATGTCTGGTACGTTGCCATAACAATCTGGCACGGCGTTTGGTATGGATTAGGTCGAGGATGTGATGAGGTAATTTATTTTTCTTTGGAGTTCTAGGGGAATGATTAGGAGAGGAAGCAGTCCAGACTGCTTGTTGAACGATGGTGGTTAAGGAATGTACAGCATTGTCAAGGTCTTCTGGGGTTTTCAGGGTTATTCTGAGGTCAATTTGATCGGAAAGGATTTGATGGAAGAGTTTCCAGTTGACTGGGCCTCTGATGAAGGACGGTGGAGAGGGTTTAGGAATAGGAGCTAGTGATACTTGGAATATTAATGAACTGTGGTCTGAAGAAAGTTCATCAAGGCGTGCAATGGAATAGTTTAGGGGACCTAAACCACTATGGATGAAGAAATCAAGGATATCGGGATTACGGTTAGGATCAATGGGCCAGTAGGTAGGTGAGTTCGGGGGAGCGAGATTAAAATGTTGGGAGTTGAGTGCAGACAGCAGTGTTCGACCTCGAGAATTCGTAGTTCTTGAACCCCATTGCTGATGCTTGGCGTTTAAGTCTGCACCCAGGATGAAATGGTGTCCTAAGGAATTAAGGAAGGAACTAAATTGGATATTAGAGGTGGATTGGTTGGGAGGGCAATACGCTGATGCTAGGGTAATAGGAAACGAGAAGGTTTTGATTATGATAGCAGTGGATTGTAGGAAATCGTGAGTAGGTAATGGGAGTAGGTGATGAGAGAGGGATTGGTGTACAATGACTGCAGTGCCGGCATGAGCTCTACCGTCTGGATGGTCAGTACGATATGTTGAGTACTGAGGTATATTTAAAATTTGTTTTTTGGTCAGTCGAGTTTCTGTAATCTACATCGACGTTCTTATCTCGCAATAAAGCTGCTAGTTTGTCAGTGTGGTTTCTAACACCATTCACATTGCAAAGGAGAATGGATAGGGGTTTGATGGAATTCATTTAAGGATTTTTTAAAGGAGGGATGAGGTGAGATACGAGATTTGTAAGGAGAGATATCAGTGGGGTGACGAGGGATTTGAATTCGGTGAGAAAAGATGCCAACAAACTGGTAAGATCAGTGGCTTGTGATGGAGGAGGAATATAAGGAATGTGATGTTGATGAGGTTGTTGAGAGTTTTGTACATTAGGAGGGATAGAGTGTTGGAGTTGGGATTGGGATTCCTGTTGCGGCAGGGCCTCACATTTATCAGTCAGGACTCTACCCCCTAGTAACTGAGAATAAGATACTCTAGAGTCTACTATTTACGAAATTTATTTTTGATGTTTTTATACACCTGGCAGCCCTTGTAATTAGCAGGATGTCCTTCTAAGCATAAAGCACATACTGCAGGAGTAGTTTTCAATTTCTTGCACTCACCAGTCTTGTGTGACTCTCCGCATTTCACGCATCTTGGGATGTGGTGGCAGTATGTTTTGGTGTATCCATATGCCTGGCAATTGTGGCACTGGACGATTTCTCTTTTAGTATATGGTTTTTCAACCTTGACACTTGTATAATATAATCTGTTGATTTCATATATTTTTTCGACTCCTGCTGAAGGTTCTAAATCGATGAAAAATAGAGGAAAAACTATCTTTCTATCATTTTCTCCAGAAACGTCTCTGTCGTCCTTCATAACATTGGTGACCTGTCGGACTTTGAAACCTAGGGCCGTCAATTCTTCTTGGATCGCCTCGACTTTAGTAGTGGGATGTAAATTTCGCATTACTACTCTCAAGGAACGCTCTTGCCTCAATTGGTAGGTGTGAAAGTCTGCCTTTGTGTCTGATAAATATTTAATTATTTTGCGGTATGCATCAGCTGTGCCAGGGGATATTTGAATATCGTTAGTGCGGCTTAAGCAGGAGTAGCTACCAGGAAGTGTGATTTTGTTTAACTGGGTGCATAGCAAAGAGAAATTTTTTAGATTTTTAACGAAAATTGGAGGTGGTCTGGGGTCTCTGGGAATGGGTGCAGATTCCATTACCTCATTTTGAAGTACCTCGTAAGGATTTGGGGTAAAAAAGGGAGATTCTTCCCTCATATCCTGAGATGTATCCGGTTGAGATTCAATATTATCTGTTGCTGTAGGTGAAGTAGCAGGTGGCGTCATTCTATTCGATCGACGAGTTTTTTTTTCGCAGGTGAAGAACGTGGTGTAGATCCGACAGAGCGCGATCTCGTTGTTGCACCCTTAGAAGACATGAGTTGGTGATAAAATCTCATAACATGTCAGAAGAAAGTGAGGGAAGAAAAAAAAATTAAAGAAAAAGTGAAATGAGAAATCAAATTCAAACACGCTGCGTGACCTTGATTTTTTATCAGAGTCGCTACAGGACCTCCCTTCCCAAGTGAAGGCTCCAGGTCAACTGACTACGTTGGGCCAGGTACTTATGGCTGCGAGATAAGTACAGGCCTCTATACACCAGCTTCACTTCGCACAACTGTACACAATAAATAACAACAGTACTCACTGTGGCATTAGTATATATTATTGTCCAGGTGTTTAGTTAACACACAGTCACAATTCTATCAAAAAATAGCACCAATTTCCTGACAAAAAGTAAATATTTCTAAGAGGCGAGGTGACGGTAGCATTTCGTAATCTAGCGCATGCGCAGAACTGTGTTTTCTAGTAAACATTTTTTTTTTCTTTCGAAACCTATGTAAAATGACAGTGAAGTTTATTTCTACTCCCAAAGAATAATTAAGGTATTTTGAATTATACATATTTGTTAAGTTTTGTTAACAGTGAAGTATGTTTAAGTATTTTTAAACATTTCCCCTTCACTTTGATGTCATTACCGTCCAAAAAGCATAACATCAGATATTTAAGCATTGAAAAGAGGAAACAGTATGGAAATTTGTTCAGAGTATAGTAGTAGCCATAGAGATAAAGAACAGCCACCAGCGGATAGACCGACCAGTTGGGGAGCCTCCCTCTACGCATCCGTTTCTTGTGCGGTGAGCACGTACCTTTATTGTTGTCATTACCATCGCGTATATTATCTCGGTTCCCGTTCAAACTATTTCATTTGTTATAATTTACGTTTTACTGTGATTTGTAGCAAGTCAATCGAATAAAACAAAAATTTTAATACTAGTTATGCAGCGGTTTTGGCCGAATAAAATGTCATTACCAAGTTGAAAATTCGGGTTTATTACAATATCTCCCCTATCACTGAAAAATTATAAATAAAAGTTTTGCAACAGTTAATTGTAGTAATGTTTGCAGAAAATAAGGGTACTTTTAGGTGAATGGATAGAAAAATCACATCATTTCATTACACAACTTGAAGTGAATCTCAAAATTTTTCCTAATAAACCTTAACTTAATAATAATAATAATAATAATAATAATGCTTTATTGATTCTGAGACGAGTCCCTTTAGAATAACACATAGAGACAAAAATGTGGGCTAAGGAGCCTCAGAGATAAATTAAATATTGAGATCAGAGATTAAATATTCAAAATAAAAAAAATATTAAAAGAAATTATAAGTTACTTTCTAAGTTAAATCAGTTTATAATAAAAAATTGAAAATAAACATGAAGTAAAAATAATGAAAAACGATATAATAATTTATGTATAAATTTACTGTAGTAATTATTTACAATTTTATGAGGACTGTATGGATAAGAAATGAACAGTCGGGAATTAAAGGAAGGAAGGGTTTTGGATTGATGAATGTGGGGAGGGATGTAATTCCATAGGGATGAGGATTGAATAATAAAAGATTTATCGACAGCAGCGGTTCGGTGGGCCATTATACATAAATCTGGAGAACGGGAACGGGTATTGCGGGAGTGGACAGTGGATTTAAATTGAAGGAGCTCGGAGACATTTGAAGGACGGCGGGAGTGAATTACTTGGAAGAGGAAGGATGCCAGGAAATACTTACGGCGGTAGGAAGGATAAAGCCATTATCCTTTATATAATGCACTTAATATATATATCCATTATAATATCGACTTAAATCTTATTAAAGGTGCAAGTTTTTCTAAAAGTGGGGTTAATGTAGTACAGTTGCAGAGAGATAAATAAATTACAAATAATTTATGACTTTTTTTTAAACTGAACTTAGCTGTTTGTCATCTCAATAGTCCTCTTTAAATAATTTTAACAACGACAAAATCTATTTCCTTTTAAAGTAAATTTTGTCTTGTTTAATATGGAGCAATATTAAATTACTTAAATTAAATATTTTTTATTATATCGCTTCATATTCAACGAAAAACGTAACTAGCTTTAAATAACATAAATCTTAAATTTCCTAATGTTTTGCTGGAAGTTGGGCAATTGTTTGTATAAACTTTTTTGTAGACTTTTATGTCTTCTATTAACCTTTTAAATATTTCCTTCTACTTACGGGATACCCTATATATATAAATTCAAGCTCATACGGAAGGATAGTGTTCGATCTATTGTTTAAGTTTTTAATGGAATTTGGTTGAGAAAATATCTTATGAAAATTAGTAATTTTGGTTGGTACCGACACTAGACTTGTGGGCTCGTTTGAATTAATTGTTATATATATATATATATATATATATATATTATAATTAATTAACCTTCCCTTGATATTTTACAGGAAAGAAGTGGTTTCCAATTACGTTTTGTGGGAGCATTTTATGGATAGCAGCATATTCTTATCTTATGGTTTGGTGGGCAAACATCACGGGAGAAACTGTTGGAATCCCACCAGAGGTATGTCATTAGATATTGTTGTGTCTCGATTGTATTATCGATTATTTAGTGATCCTTATCTTTGTGTTACCTTTCTAGTTTGTTCAGTTATTATAGTCACAATGCTAAAGTGTAATATTCTATTGTTTTTCTCAATAAATAAGTGTATAAGTAAGCTATGTTTTACTGATTATTCACCAATCTAGACGTAACAAAGTGGCGACGAGGATAAAGACAGAGAAACCTTATATTTTAAATGTCAATTTTTATTGTCAACATGGAACATTGGACGCTACTCAAGTCACCCAGTTTTTGCAACTTCAACAACAGCAAATCCCCCAAATGTTAGAAAAATTCTCATCCATGAATCAAAACTCTTCTTCAACACTTCCTCAACATAATGTAAGTAAATTCGATACTTTTGATAAAAAACACGGAAACCTTTCAACAATATAAAGAAAGATTTGACAATTTTCTTGCCCTAAAAGGCGTATTATCATCAGACAAGTCCTCAGCAAAAACAATTCTTTTAAATAGCATTGTCCCTGAATATTTCGAGTTGCTCAAGCTTTTGCTTATTATTATTATTAGCTTTTGAATATTGTTGCGTTATCTGATATTAGGACTCTTGGTAGGCCGTGAGTTGAGAATATATCTTGAAGGTATTGAATAGTTGAATCAGTTGTTGGTGTATTCTTGGAGAAACGGACTTCTAACCACCGAGATTTTGAATCTACTAAAAAGAAAAGTGGTGGTCTTGGATTGGTCCTGCATAGTCCATATGGACTCAATCAAAATTCTCTGATGGTTCATCCCAATGATGGATGGGTACTGTGGGAGGATTTCTTCTAATTCGTCAGCATTCCTGACAAGCTTTGACGAGATGACCAAGATTTTTCCAGTAAACGTATAGGCGAGATAACTGTTTCATTTTTACAACCCCTGCGTGGATATGATGAAGTTTGTGAAGAACTGCTTGTTTAATGAGGCTGGAACGACTACTCGTTGTCCTTGAAATTATGCCGTTTGGCAGGTAGAGCTCGGTGTTATTACTTTCGCCATTCAAAAGATCTGCTTTTATTCTGGTTAGTTGCTCATCTCTTGAGGTTTGTTCAGAGAGAGTTTTATATTTGAGCGTATCGTTGGAGATAGTATAAATGGCTTAATTTGAAATTAATGAGACTTCGTCTTCAATTTCTCATTAATTGATTCGATTTTGTTCGATTTGGAAATTGTTTCTTAAATAGAGGATCTTGAAGGAAATCGGTGTGTACATTTTCTTATGCTGTTTTATGTACAATTTGGTAGTCAAAATTTGTGGGCCAGGCTGCATAGCGTAGAAGTCTAGCTGATGTCATAGCTGGAAGGTGTGCATTCTCATGCAGAATGTAGGACAGTGGCCGGTTATTGGTATAAAGGATATACTTTCTGCCATAAATATAATAATAATTTTTTTTAGAGCAACAACGATAGATAATGCCTCTCGGTCTAGTTGGCTATAGTTCGTCTCGGTTTTGGTCAAGGAACGTGATACGAAACCAATAGGATTTTCTATTCTATTTATGGTGTGTGATAGTACTCCCGTAACCTCGATGGGTGAAGCGTCAAAAGCTACTGAGAGGTGGAGGTCTGGATTAAAAGGTGAAGACCCTATCGCTCGAAATTTCGTTTTTCAATTGTGTAAAGGCTGATTCACATTTGCACCTCAATAGAGAAAAATGTTGAAAAAAAAATGAGTTATTCAAGACTGAAATTCAATATTTAGGTTATTTATTTGAGCAAGGTAAAATTTCGAAAGATCCGGCTAAAGTCTTAGCCATTACAGAGGCATCATGACCAACAAGTCAAGAAGATGTCAAGAGGTTTTTGGGCATGGTGACCTATTATGCCAAATGTCTCAACACTAACATACCCACTGAGATTACTTTTACAAAAATTCTACTGGTCTTCTGGATGTGAATCAGCCTTTACACAATTGAAAAACGAAATTTCGAGCGATAGGGTCTTCACCTTTTAATCCAGACCTCCACCTCTAAGTAACTTTTGACGCTTCACCCATCGGGGTTACGGGAGTACTGTCACACACCATAAATAGAATAGAAAATCCTATTGGTTTCGTATCACGTTCCTTGACCAAAACCGAGACGAACTAATGCCAACTAGACCGAGAGGCCTTATCTATCGTTGTTGCTCTAAAAAAAATTATTATTATATTTATGGCAGAAAGTATATCCTTTATACCAATAACCGGCCACTGTCCTACATTCTGCATGAGAATGCACACCTTCCAGCTATGACATCAGCTAGACTTCTACGCTATGCAGCCTGGCCCACAAATTTTGACTACCAAATTGTACATAAAACAGCATAAGAAAATGTACACACCGATTTCCTTCAAGATCCTCTATTTAAGAAACAATTTCCAAATCGAATCAATTAATGAGAAATTGAAGACGAAGTCTCATTAATTTCAAATTAAGCCATTTATACTATCTCCAACGATACGCTCAAATATAAAACTCTCTCTGAACAAACCTCAAGAGATGAGCAACTAACAAGAATAAAAGCAGATCTTTTGAATGGCGAAAGTAATAACATCGAGCTCTACCTGCCAAACGGCATAATTTCAAGGACAACAAGTAGTCGTTCCAGCCTCATTACAACAAGCAGTTCTTCACAAACTTCATCATACCCACGCAGGGGTTGTAAAAATGTTGTGAAACAGTTATCCCGCCTATACGTTTACTGGAAAAATCTTGGACATTTCGTCAAAGCTTGTCAGGAATGCTGACGAATTAGAAGAAATCCTCCCAAAGTACCCATCCATCATTGGGATGAATCATCAGAGAATTTTGATTGAGTTCATATGGACTATGCAGGACCAATCCAAGACCACCACTTTTCGTTTTAGTAGATTCAAAATCTCGGTGGTTAGAAGTCCGTTTCTTCAAGAATACACCAACAACAGATTCAACTATTCAATACCTTCAAGATATATTCTCAACTCACGGCCTACCAAGAGTCCTAATATCAGATAGCGCAACAATATTCAAAAGCTAAACATTTCTCAAATTCTGTATACACCGTGGCATCCAACAAAAAAAAGTACATAGCACCAGGCCATCCCACCACCAATGTAATCACAGAACGTAATATCCAGACATTTAAACATAAATTACAGACCATAACTTGTTCTACATTACTCCTCCAACGAAAAGTCCAAGAAATCTTAATGCGACACAGGTCAACCGCTTTAGCATGTGGGAAATCACCATCGGAATTGTACCTACAGCGTAGAATACGGATTAAATTAGATCTACTGAAACCACCTCCACAAACACCAGCTGTTTCCAGCACCACTCAGGGGATAAGTCAATTAAGCGTGGGAGATTGCCAACAAGCAAGGCGGTACCACCACACTGGCAAACCAACTTGGAGACTTGGAACTGTAACACAAAAATTGGGAAGCTTCACTATATAGTCAAACTCGATATTAATGGATATAGCCTGAAGAGGCACACCAATCAATTGCTTTTCATTTCGAGCGACGCCAAACCCAAGAACAGAGTAATGTTTACTCTAACACCCAAGAGTCCAACCCATGATAACGAACCAAGAAGTAATCTCCCAGAAAAGGTCCAGCCAGAACCAAGTCCAAGACCATCAATACCTCCGCAGCAACAAGAACATGTAGCGTTCAGCCACAACACATTCTGAGACGATCAGTCAGAGAACGGAGGCCACCAAGAAAACTGCAACAATATGTAACCGAATTTACCCCTTGATTTATGAAGACTAAAACGTTCCATAATTATTTTAATAAGCGTGGGAGAATGTTGTGTCTCAATTGTATTATCGATTATTTAGTTTTCCTTAACTTTGTCTTACCTTCCTAGTTTGTTCAGTTATTATAGTCACGATGCTAAAGTGTAATAGTCTATCATTTTTCTCAATAAATAAGTGTATAAGTAAGCTGTGTTTTAATGATTATCCACCAATCTAGACGTAACAGATATAATGATAATTGCAACTACATTGAAAGTGTATCAAAGCTATTACGAATATTACATCTACGTGAATTTGAAATGAAAACGCGTTCATCTAGTTTTAGTGACGAAAGGCAAAACTATTAAATATCACTTTGTTCAATAAATATTATTAATAATTATTTTCTAACATAAAACGTATCCAATCCTTCCAGTCCAAAGTCCTTCGAACAATAGTCGATGTTCCTTTCTATGTAACCAACGAAATCCTACACCATGATCTGTGACCTTAATATCCCATTTGTCCTAGACCTTCCCAAAAAAATTCTCCAAATTACACCAGAACCTTACCTATCATCTGAATCCTTTTGAACAATCTCTACCCAGTACCTTTTATTGTTTGTAAATATTGGAGTTCTGGCAATGGCAAGATTCTCCACTCACGACATGAGTATATGTGGCTAAAGCACTCTCGCTCAATCTCCACTAAGTTTAGCCCCAGTGACGCGGTTGAGAGAGTAGTGATGGGATCTCCTGGAGTCATGTTTTTCTCTCCACAGTTGGAGGAACCAGTCTGGCTCGGAATTCCCCCGCCTGATTGTAAACCGTGTATATAGAAATACATGTGTTCTTTTTTATTTATTTATTTTTATGTTATTTTATTCTTGTTTATTGTATATATATTATTTTTCTGTATAATTTATTTTTATTTATTGTACATAGAGTGTGAATGTTATCTCTGAACACTATTTAAATGTCCTTTGAGACAGATTGCAATATTTTTCAATAGACATGTTCTAAAAAAAAATATTAATAATTTTATTATTAACCACTATGAGAAATAACTTTATTATAAAAAGAATGCCAATGAACAAAGCATGAAAATTTTTGATGATTATATTTGTATTAACTAATTCAGTGAGGTAGTTACTAGATAATGTGCAAATTTACTACTCAATAGTATTTGAATTAAAAAAAGTTGCAAAAAAAGTTTGCCGAAAATTCTTTTACCTCAGAAAAAACTCTAACATCACTAAATAACAAGTCAATCTTCAATTCATTAGATTTTGTTTCAGAGATGATAAAATAAAGAATCAGTTACCAAGGTGCAATTATGGAAGTTAAGTTTAAATATCTCAAAGAAAAAATATTATTTTTAAAATATAAAAATGATTATTCTGTTTTGTTTTTTGTGATGGTAATGTTTCGAAAAAAAATGGGACAATGTTTTATCAAAGGTATGTCAAATTTTGGAAACATTTTATATCTTTTTTTATCAGTGATTTATTGAAAAAAATACTTTTAAAAGAAATTACCTAAAAGATATTAAAATAATAATTTTTAAAAAGATAGATTTTTTTTTTCTTTTTAAGACCTACTTATTGATGGATATTGTGTCCAATTTTACAATATTTCCTAAGTTTTGATGAGCCTGGAGATAATCCTGGAATTTTCTGAATGGTTTGATATTTCCTATTCTAGAAAATCAAAGAGTAATTTTAAAAAAGGATATTTATGTTTCTAGGTAGTTTTAAAATGGTTTATTATTAAAATAATGAATAAAAACTCGAATTCCAATTGGTCTGACGTAACAGTAAAAAATAAATGCAAAAGCCTTGAAAAAAATTTGGTGAATTTCCCTGTCGAAGATTGGAAGAATGAAGATAACTCCCAATACTTCAAGAGCTTGTAGCATCACGAAATACTAAAGAAGAATGTTTTATTTTCAAAGTAGAAAAAATGTAATTGTTGGCTTGAAACAAGCACCTAGGACCAAGTCAAAAATGATTTGTCATTTGACGATGTTTCAGAACTATAGCGAAGTTTTAGCACAGATATGACCGTGGTACAGTCGGATGAGTCAGGAAAAACTCACGACATTGACCAAAATTTAAAATTCTATAATGACTATAAAATGTGTATAAACATGTTATTCAGAATTTGAAGTTTATCATAGTCGGTTTTATAAGTGATTCCAAAATGTTTTAATGGTAAAGTTTAATAAATATGTTGAAAAGTTGAGCAGTTCAATTTATGTGGTGCAAAATTAGATTTTTGTAAATTCTATTGCTGCTAAATTATAATGATATTTATCTCGTATTTTAAATGTTTTATAATAAGTAATTATATTCATAAGGTCTTAAAACAAAAACCAAAGAAACTCAGATAATCAACCTTATCAAGTAATTTATTTTTGGATTTTAATTTTTCATATTGATAAATTTTCAGAAATTTAAGAATTACAAAGCTATATTCCTACCACCACCTACCAAATACCACTAACAATCCTACCTCCTACCACCTTAGAAATTATCAATACTTGAAGATAATTATTCATGTTTTTGTAAAAAAAATATGCACTTAATGAGTTTTTTACATTGATAAATATGATAAGTATCCACAAACATGTAAAAGTGTACAAAAAACATATATACCTGAATCCTATATATTCATAATTTAATAATGTATATAAAAATAATATTTACATAATTATTTTTTCTTTGGGATTAAAATCGGTTAGAAGAATTGAAATTTGGAATTATGGAAGGCATAATGGAAGTGGAGGGATTAAGATCGTTGGATTTCGAATTCTGGTCCATTAAGAAGTTTTTCCAGTCGTTTTTTTTATTTTGGGGTTCACAGAAGTTAAAGTGGGAGGTTGTAAGATTCCAATTTTCAAGGGAGAATGAATGTTTAATGCGGATTATATATTTGAGGTGAAGATGAAAACCATAGGCTTAATTCTATTGATAATAGGAATATATGAGATTCCAATGGAGACCATCCAAATAAAGTTAAAGGGATTCATAACAAAGAAAGTAACATATGGTAACATGCTGGGAATAAATGATATGATGTGTAGGTCGCACGAAAATTGGATAAGATCAGGTGATGGACAATATGAGACAAGTGCTGGAAAGAGAAACGGATTGTTAGAGATTGAGAGATATACCAGGTTTCGGAAAATTGAATTTCATGGGAAAGGAATATGGAACTAGAGGAAACTCTAGGTAAGTAAGAGGGAGTCCCTCACTGTATTAAGAAAGCTTCTTAATGTTAAACTAATCAATTTTCATAAACGATGAAATTATAAGATAAAAATTATAAGAAGTGCTTACTGGCGACGTTATCAACGTTTCCCTGACGCATATTAGTGCCAACCCAATCTCCTCGGCCTAGATGGCTTAGAGAGTCCTTCTTGGTTTTTATCGGCTACCGTCTCAATCCCATATCTCAGAATTTGATGGACAAATGCTACATTAATATGAAATGATCTCTTTTGAGAGAGAGGAAGAGGATGTTAGTTCTTAAATTTATTTTTATAATCCATTTTTAGGTAAAAGATGAATATCGAGTTCTTCAGTGAAGGAGTTATAATTACTAAAAATATAAATATGAAAAATGGCTATATAGATAATAATCTGTTAAATATGGTGAAACATAAAATGGTTGAATTGTATTATTCCTGCACTTTTTTGACGAATTTAATTACTATCTAAAGATTATTTCTGTTGTATAATCAGTCTTTGTTTTCAGGTTATGGGTCTAACCTTCTTGGCTGCAGGAACTTCTATTCCTGATTTAATTACAAGTGTTATTGTAGCGAGGAAAGGGTTTGGTGATATGGCAGTTTCCTCATCAGTTGGCAGTAACATTTTTGACGTTACTGTTGGGTATGTGTTCATTTAACTAACATGATTGAGCTTTATTCAATCAATCTTGTTTTTTATTTTGTTTTTTAAATATATTACCCGTTTTCCAGATTGCTTTGAATCAAATTATTAGTAATATCTATTTTATATAGATATGAGCCAAATCTAATATATTTTTTTGTTTGTATAAAATTGAATAATAACTCCACTAACACAATTTCTTATTATTTACTCACTAACGCTTCCTGTTATATTTTAATTTAATTTGGAAAACTCATTCATTTAACAATATAATAGCGGAGTATAATAGAATAGAATAAAATATAAAACCAACTTTATTGTGGGACTAGGTAGCTTAAGAAAAAAAAGTATATATAATCAAATAATGTTACTAGCCAAATTCTAAATAAATAAAATTCAATCAGTGTATTTATTGACAGCAGTAAAAATATACAAAAAAAAAAAAAGAAAGTAATCTAAAGAATAAATATAATTGTCTTGAATTTAATAATACAAAAATTATTAAGATATTAAACTTTTTTTCATCAAGATTGGCGATGATCAAGTAGTTTTGACTTTTCAAGAAAATAAGATATTTGTGATTGTACTATTTATACATTTGGATATTTTAGAAAGGGTGGATATTAAGTATTAGTCTTTAGGGGATGTAGGGTTGAAGTTTTTATTAATAAATCGGACTAAGGATTTTTTTTCAAATACTTTTTTTCTGAAGGAAAAATTGTAGATAAAAAGAATAACTGCTGAGATTTTGGGAAGGCATAGTTTTAAAAATTATATGGGCATTTCATCAAACCCAGTATAGTTGGCTTATGATTTTATTATGGAGGCAATAAAGTCAGTAAAAGAGATATATGAAAAATTACAATTATCACAGTTAAATGATTGAACTAAGAAAAAGCGGGCCAAGGAGAGTGGAGTAATACTGGAGGAGGAAAGGAACATAAAAGAAAAGAGTCATTGAGTGAAACTAGAAAGACGGATGAGAAAGATGATTTGTAAAGAGAGAGTTAAGGAATTTCCATTTCAATTTAGAACCAGAAATAGAGGAAAGAGCTTCATGAAATTTGTTGAATTTTGCTTGCCTGATAGTTAATTATGTATTTTGTACAAAACCTTTACATCACCCTCCAATGAGATTTTTCTTCAATTGACATTACTGGCTTAAATTCTAAAGCCCTCCCCCTCACTAAAACAACAACAAAAACTTCACATTACGTTTTGATCCTTAAAACTAACTAGCTGATAGGCGCTAGTAAAATTGCAGTAATTGATAGTAAGGCTTTTTCGAAGATTGTTCAGATACTTACTGTTTTTTTTCTGTGACTTTCCTCAGCCAATAAAATTTTAGCATTGAAAATATTTTTAAAGTTCTTTATATAGTTTTTTATGGCTTGTGGGCGTATATAGATTATTGTGTAAATCATAATTACCTCACAATGTGTATCTTTCTTCCGTCCTGTCAACCACTCATAGGTCTTTGAGAGCCTACATATTCCTTTCAACTATTTGCCGAAATTCTTCTTTAATATTGTACTATTTATCCAGCAAGTGTAGCCTAAATTCAGTAAACTGTAGTCTCGATAAAATCCTGTACCTGTCATGGTCGTGAGAGATCCTCATTTAAGCAGGTTATTCCTAGAAAGCATTGGAGGAGGCATCGACAATTTAAAGATTTTTTTTTTAACTTAAAATTTCTTTATTGAGTTATATTACAATCTGTCACATTCAAGGACAATAGTAATAATGATAAAGAGTAGCTCATTCATACTATGCCCAATAAATAAAAATAAATAACCAGCAATATAATAATACTTTTTTTTAATTTATTTATTTAGATATATAATAATCTGTCTTGTGGACAATAATTATAGTGATATATGAAAACATTCTCACCATATATACAGAAAATATAAAATTAACAAAAGTAAAATAATAACTAAATAGTAATAGAAAAAAACTATATACAATAAAAAATAAAATAACCTAAAGGTAAGTAAATTAAAAACATGAAAACATAGTCAAACCTATATACAATATATACAATCAGGCAGGGAACCGCAAGTCAGGACTCTAAGAGATCCCTGCGCTACTCTCTCAACCGCGTCACCGGTGCTAAAGCAAGTGGAGTTTGAGCGAGAGCGCTTTAGCTACATACACTCATGTCTTGAGTGGCGAATCTGGTCATTTCCAGAGCTCCAAGATATATACTACAAAAGATATCTGGGCCACTGCCGCTTCAACCTTCGAGAAGGGTTGTAGGGATTAGTGGAACTACATAGAAATTGTGCTAGAGGATTTGTATGATTGATAAGGTTCTGATGGAATTTGGAAAATTTTTGAGGGATAAGGTCAAGGACAAATGAGTTATTAAGATCACGATGTAGGGTTTGGTTGGTTACATAGAACGGAGCATCAACTACTGTTCGGAGGACTTTGGATTGAAAGGATTGGATGCGTTTGAGGTTAGAAACGTTTTGCTGTCTCCCAAAGTTCAAGTCCGTATGTCCAAATAGGTTTCAGGATTGGCTTGTAGATCAGTAATTTGTTGTCAACAGAAAGTTTAGATTTTCTGTTTAGTAGTCGGTATAGTTGGCCATATCGTCGATTAAGTTCGTGTCTTTTAAGTCTAGTATGAGGGTTCCACTTTAGTCGTCGGTCTAAGAGAAAGCCAAGGTAGCGGACTGTATCTGAGAAAGGTAGGTGGATGGTGTTAAAAGAAACTGGTGGACAGGATTTACGACAAAGGGTGAAGGTTATGTGTTTACATTTGGATTCGTTTATCTTTTTTTTTTTTAAATTCTAGGAAATTTCTTTATTCAGATATATTACAATCTGTCACATTCAAGGGCAATAGTAATAGTGAGATAACGAAAAGCTCATTCATAATATGCACAATAAATAATAATAATAAACAGCAATATAATAATACTAAAAGTAAATGTACATAAACTAAAAGATACTAAACTAAACAAAAATAAACTAATCTAACAAAATAAATTCTTAAATAAATACACACATGCTTTTATAAAATATTTACAACATTCATTCCCTCAAAATGTACGAGCCAAGCCTTTCCCCGCATTCGTGGAGTGAAAGACAGAACTCTAGGAGATCCCAGCATCTTTCACTCAGCCGCATCATTGGTATTACCAATGGAGGCTGAGCAGACACTATAACCAGACATACATGGCTTGAGTGGAGAATCTGGCCATTGCCAAAACCCCAATATATTCTTACAACAAGTCTCTGGGCCACTGCCGCTTCAACCTTCGAGGAGGATTGTAGGGATGAGTAGTGCTAGAGACGGATTGTGCAATTGGATTTGGATGAAATGGTTTTGGTGGAATTTCGAAATTTTTCGAGGGATAAGGTCAAGGACAAATGAGTTATTAAGATCACGATGTAGGGTTTGGTTGGTTACATAGAACGGAGCATCAACTACTGTTCGGAGGACTTTGGATTGAAAGGATTGGATGCGTTTGAGGTTAGAAACGTTTTGCTGTCTCCCAAAGTTCAAGTCCGTATGTCCAAATAGGTTTCAGGATTGGCTTGTAGATCAGTAATTTGTTGTCAACAGAAAGTTTAGATTTTCTGTTTAGTAGTCGGTATAGTTGGCCATATCGTCGATTAAGTTCGTGTCTTTTAAGTCTAGTATGAGGGTTCCACTTTAGTCGCCGGTCTAAGAGAAAGCCAAGGTAGCGGACTGTATCTGAGAAAGGTAGGTGGATGGTGTTAAAATAAACTGGTGGACAGGATTTACGACAAAGGGTGAAGGTTATGTGTTTACATTTGGATTCGTTTATCTTTTTTTTTTTTAAATTCTAGGAAATTTCTTTATTCAGATATATTACAATCTGTCACATTCAAGGGCAATAGTAATAGTGAGATAACGAAAAGCTCATTCATAATATGCACAATAAATAATAATAATAAACAGCAATATAATAATACTAAAAGTAAATGTACATAAACTAAAAGATACTAAACTAAACAAAAATAAACTAATCTAACAAAATAAATTCTTAAATAAATACACACATGCTTTTATAAAATATTTACAACATTCATTCCCTCAAAATGTACGAGCCAAGCCTTTCCCCGCATTCGTGGAGTGAAAGACAGAACTCTAGGAGATCCCAGCATCTTTCACTCAGCCGCATCATTGGTATTACCAATGGAGGCTGAGCAGACACTATAACCAGACATACATGGCTTGAGTGGAGAATCTGGCCATTGCCAAAACCCCAATATATTCTTACAACAAGTCTCTGGGCCACTGCCGCTTCAACCTTCGAGGAGGATTGTAGGGATGAGTAGTGCTAGAGACGGATTGTGCAATTGGATTTGGATGAAATGGTTTTGGTGGAATTTCGAAATTTTTCGAGGGATAAGGTCAAGGACAAATGAGTTATTAAGATCACGATGTAGGGTTTGGTTGGTTACATAGAACGGAGCATCAACTACTGTTCGGAGGACTTTGGATTGAAAGGATTGGATGCGTTTGAGGTTAGAAACGTTTTGCTGTCTCCCAAAGTTCAAGTCCGTATGTCCAAATAGGTTTCAGGATTGGCTTGTAGATCAGTAATTTGTTGTCAACAGAAAGTTTAGATTTTCTGTTTAGTAGTCGGTATAGTTGGCCATATCGTCGATTAAGTTCGTGTCTTTTAAGTCTAGTATGAGGGTTCCACTTTAGTCGCCGGTCTAAGAGAAAGCCAAGGTAGCGGACTGTATCTGAGAAAGGTAGGTGGATGGTGTTAAAATAAACTGGTGGACAGGATTTACGACAAAGGGTGAAGGTTATGTGTTTACATTTGGATTCGTTTATCTTTTTTTTTTTTTTTTTTAAGGTCAAGGACAAATGAGATATTAAGATCACGATGTAGGGTTTAGTTGGTTACAAAGAACGGAGCATCAACTACTGTTCGGAGGACTTTGGATTGAAAGGATTGGATGCTTTTGAGGTTAGAAAAGTTTGCTGTCCCCGCAAAGTTCAAGTCCGTAGGTCAAAATAAGTTTCAGGATTGTCTTGTTGTTGGGGCCGGGGGTATTTCAAAATTAAAACACAAACCCTTCCCCGGTGAGTTTCCTCGAAGGTGAGAAAATTCAAGAAAAATTAAATTATGGGAAAGAAGGAAAAAATAAAAAGAGTAAAAATGAGACCTGTGACCATAAAAAATGTGCATGCACAAGAAAATATTAAAATAAAAATATTTCAATAAATAAAAAATGGAAAATAAAAAAAAAAACCTTTTGAATGTTTACGATTTATTGAGATAAAAAAAAGATCTAATTAAGTACAAAAGTTAAAATAAATATTGGTGTAAAGTTGCGAGAAAAATAAAACATAAATATAATATGCAGAGAAAATAAAAACAAATTAACATTAGGGAAAACATATATAAATAAACCCAACTTCCAAAATTATAAACAAAATCAAGAGAAAGAAAAATAACTGTCCAAAATAACAAAACTAATTTATTCAGAGAACCGAAAAATAACTAAATGTTCAATGTCTTGGTGAGAATAGAAAACAAAAATACGAGCGAGGTTTGAGGTTCCACCTGGTTACCTTTCGATGTACAGCTGTCGAGTAATCGATGGTGAGGTAGTATCGATCTCGATCGATTACTCAGCTGCGCCCAACAGCTGATCTTCGAAAATGGCGCTGGTGAGATGAACGAGACGAGACGGCCTGGAGCTTGGTGAAGATGGTGGTGGTAGACGTCCACTACGTGAATCCGGTATCATCAAAGGCCAGCTCCAGACTTCGGGCGCAACAGTATTATCGCAGTATTAATCCCTATTAATATTATTAATTATTAATATTAATAGTATTAATACTTAATCCCTAAGACAGAGTATTACTGCCGGGCTGGAGCGTATACACAAACGCGATAACACACCGCAAACGAAGCCAAATATACAAATACAATAAAGTTAAATATATTTTTGAGACAATTGTCGCTCAGTTTTTACCAAAAAAAATAAATAATCATTTTATTATTGACATATAAAAAGGGGTGAATGGTAAGAAAAATAATAATATAAAAAAATAAAGAAATGAACGTATGCGGCGTTGACACTTGTAGATCAGTAATTTGTTGTCAATTGAAAGTTGAGATTTTCTAGTCAGTAGTCTGAATAATTGGCCGTATTGTTGGTTAAGTTCTTGTCTTTTAAGTCTAGCATGTGGGTTCCAAGTTAGTCTTCGGTCAAAGAGAAAGCCAAGATAAAGAACTGTGTCTGAAAAAGGAAGTTGGATGGAATTAAATTGGACTGATGGACAGGAACGGCGCCGGAGTGTGAAGGTAATGTGTTTGAATTTGGATTCGTTTACTTTGGTGCCCTATTTATTACACCAGTGCTCAATCAGGGAGAGGTGCCTTTGCAGATTTAAAAATGCTATTTCGGGGTCTGAGTTGGATGATAGAATGGCGGTGTCATCAGCAAATCTTGCCAAGAAGGTAGTAGGATGAACACGGATATCAGCGGTAAAAAGGATATAAAGGACGGGACCCGAAACGCTACCTTGAGGAACACCGGCTTCAACTGTGTACGAATTGGAAAATTCTGTATCACAGCGAACTCGAAAGGTGCGATGAGAGAGGTAGGAGCAGAGGATTAGGTATAAGGACTGCGGAAGATGGATTTTCAGCTAGGAAAGAAGCCCGGCGTGCCATACCCGGTCAAAAGCTTGAGCTAAAATATAAAATATTGCTTGCTTTCCAGTGCTGCGGAAATATGATCAACCACTCGGAGTCGTTGTTGGACTGTGAAGTGTTGTGAACGAAATTCGAACTGATGGGAAGGAAGATTTTGGGATTCTATAAAGGGTAGAATTAGTTTCAGGAGGATCTTTTCAAAGATTTTTGAGAGGATTGGAAGTAGGCTAATTGGCCTGTAGGATGCCGAGGTGTTGGGAGGTTTGCCTGGTTTCGGAAACAGGATAATAGTGGAATGTTTCCACAAAAGAGGAAAGTAGGTGGTTCTTATGATGGTATTCTATAAGTAAGTGAGAAATACAACAGCTTTGGGAGAAAGTTGTCGGAGGATTAGATAGGTAAGGAGGTCGTATCCAGGTGATTTACGAAGAGGAAGTTATTGTGAGTGATGTTTGACCTCAGAGGGATTAACTGCTTTAGGGGGTATGGAAAGTGAAATGGGTGATGTAAGGAATTCTTCTACTGTTGTGGTATGGGTGGGGTTGGATTCCGGATGAAAGGTGAATGTCCAGGAGAGGTGTCTGGCGAATTTCTCAGCTTTTTCTTCATCAGACGCTGCCAAGGAGCCATCTCATCGACGGGGGGGATAGGAAATATGATGGGATTTTAGGATTTCGTTGGTGATCTTCCATAGAGAATTGTCATGAACAGAGACGAAAATAAAGTCGGAGTTGAAGGATTGGGATTTGAAGGTGGCCAATTCCTGCTTTTTTTTTTTTAGAAAAAAAAACTTTATTCTAGGACTAAGTCCTTTTAGAATAACAATATTGTACAAAATAATAGAATATTACGGGCCTAAAAGTTTGAAACAATAAATAAAATTGATAAAATAAACTAAAAAGTAAAGAAAACCATTGGTGCACAAGCTATATACAATACAGATATAAAACTATGGACAAAACAATTAAAACTATGAACAGTTATATATATATAAACAGTTAATTATAATTGAATAAAAAAAAAATGTATGTATTGAAATTCCTACGTTGATAGTAGGAAATGCATGTACTATTTCTTACCGAGTATTATCATATACTCAGAATACATATATAGTATCAATAGTTAACTGGCATCTGACTGTTTTTGGAAGAGGAATTGGAATAGAAGGTTTTTGAATGTGTATAGGGAGGGGGCATGCCGAATTTTGATCGGGAGGAAATTCCAAAAGTTGAAAGAGCCGGCTATAAAGGAATTTTGGAATGAGGCAGACCTATGAGAAGGGATGTATAGGTTAGAGGGTCGAGATCTTGTAGTGAGGGAATGGATTGAGGACTTAAATTGGAGAAGGTTGTAGGCATAAGAAGGGAGATGATCGATAATAATTTGATAAAGGAAAGTGCCTAGGAAATATTGTCTTCTTAAGGGGGGGGGGGAAGAGCCTCCCTAACTCAGTGTAGTGGTGGGAGACACGGGAGAGTCTCGGGGTCCCAATTACAAATCTTACGAAGCTATTCATAAGTCTTTTTAGTCTATCACGGAGTTCCACCGAGAGGCCATCATAACCCACACAACTGCAGTCAAAGTGGGGAAAGATGAGAGAGGAAACTAGGAGTCTACGGGTATTTTGGGGTAGCAGATGGCGGAAGTGGTGGAATAGTTTGAGGGTAGAAATTGTACGACGGGAGATATGAGAGATACGGTGATTCCAGGAAAGGGTTTGATCTATAAAAAACCTAAATTTTTAACAAAGGGGTAGAAGGTGATGGGGTGATTGTTTGAATAGAGTGAGGGATAGTTGGTATGGGATCGAAGAAGGGGCTTGGAACCAATGAGAATGGCCTGAGTTTTGGCAGCATTTAGCCTTAATCCATTTAAGTTTTCCCAGGCACTAATTCGATCTAAATCTTGAATTTTGACAAATGCCACCAATAACTCAGCGGGAGAAAAGGATAAATAGATTTGAGAATCGTCGGCATAAAGGTGATGGGAACAATGGATGATTGAATCATTTAGGTCATTAATATAAGAGCTGAAAAGAAGAGGAGACAGGCTTGAACCCTGTGCAACTCCAGAAGATGAAGGAAGGTAGGCAGATAGTGGTTGATTGGGTATGGAAACTGCTTGGGTTCGTTGTGAGAGGAAAGACTGGAACTATTGGAAAAGGGTAATGATTTTAGTTTGTTGAAAAAGATGGAATGGATAACGGAATCTAAGGCTTTGGAAAAGTATAAGTATAGTTAGTTTTTTGTCATCTATTGCAGTCTGAATATCACTGGTAATTTTAATCAGAGCAGATTGTGTAGAGTAGCGAGGACGGAAGCCAGATTGAAGAGGATCGAGTTGGTTGGATTGTTTAAGGAAGTTGGAAACTTGGGAGTGCACTAACCTTTCTAGGGGTTTCGAAAGATTGGAAAAAATTGATATTAGGCAGAAATCTTCGGTAGACGATGGATTAGGCTTTTTGTTTAAAGGAAGGACAATGGCTTTTTTCCAAGAGGTCGGGAATATTGAATTCTGCAGGGAGAAAGCAATCTGGACTACTCCTCCCCAAATCCTTCCTCAAAAATTCCTAAGAAAAATAATTTCCCTCAAAACACGCTAGACCTAATTCACATCAAACGCAGTGCCAGAATATTATGGTAACGTTCAAGACACCATCCCGATTGCTGCTCATATAATTATTTCAGTAAACGATTAAAGCATTATCTGGCCTGAGCCACCCTCGTGTGTACATCGCTGTAATTCGTCCATATAATAGACTCAGTTTACTTTAATTTAATTTTCAGTTCAGTTAAGTTCAGTTTTTTTTCTTCTGTTTTAAAAAAACAAAACACTATTAATAATCACGCTATTAAGTGTCGGATCTCCACACTAATCGGAGTAAAGAAAGTGCAGTGAGATTGATAGAGTTCTGGGAGCAACAAGCTTGCAGTCGTCTACTAATCCTAACAGCATTAGACCAGCATTAGACGTTGTTTACTACTATCAACAGTTCTGGTATTTATTTATATTCTAATTGCGAATTAATTTTCATTAATAAATATAAAAAATGGTGCAGTGTAATAGTTGCAACAACTCTATCGCACGCGATGATAAGAACAATATACACTGCGTTAAGTGTAAAATAATTTTTCATTGGTAGGTGCGTCAACCTTACTGATAAAGACACCGAAGCACTAAAAATAATTTTAAAAACATGGGTTTGCTCTAACTGCGAACAGGTCAAAAAACAAAATACTGAGCCGTCTCCCTCAGAAATACTTGCGCCAGTAAATCGTTTAGATGCTACCATGAACGAGGATATAAAAAATATGAAAACAGCACTAGATAAATACGGAGAGCTCAGTTTTGAACTAAACGAAAGACTGACGAAGATTGAAAAACATCTGGAAGGTCAAGCTAAAAAGTTTGAGGAGATAATATTAGAAAATAAAGCACTCAAATCCTGAGTGGGCGAATTAGAGGTTCGCTTGAATAACGCAGACCAGGGACTGTTAAGTAGATCACTGGAGATCCGCGGTATACCAGAGCGAGCGGGCGAAACGCCCGCTGCTTTGGTGACCAGTATAAGAGCAAGCTTGGGGATCCGGCTTAATGTAGAGGACCTGGACGACGTACATCGCCGAAGAAGCCGAAAAGATGACTCGCGACCGCCACCTGTTATCGCACGCTTTGCCAGGCAATCAATTAGGGATGATTTAATTACGAAAAGGAAATTGAAGAGGGATTTCTCCAGACGGGATATCGGTTGGCAGGAAAATGTCTGCCACCGAATTTATCTGGGTAAAGAGATGACTCGCACAAACAGACACCTCCATTGGCTAGCCCGGCAGAAGAGAGCGGCGGGAAAAATCAAGTATACGTGGTTTGATTCCGGAAAGGTGCGGTGTCGAAAAGAGGACGGACATAGAGTTACCCTGATTGAACTGGCCTCGGATCTAGATGTATTTGACTGACTACCTAGAATCCGTCAACCCCTTAGCTTCATTAAAATAGTCTTACTTCTTCTCTTAGTTTCATGTACTATAATCGCTTTTCTGTACTTTCTATTCGTTTTGACTTCTCGCTACCAAACACTGACTGTTTCTCTCCAAATCCACTGTATGTCTAGTTCCCTAATCACATGTCAGGTTAACTCTCAATCCCTTTCTGCCCATTATGACGAATTCCTGCAATACTTTATCCAAAACTTTTATCATATCATAGCAATATCCGAAACCTGGCTCAAACCTTACATTCCATCATCTTCAGTATCCTTGCCGAATTACATCCTGCTCCGTCATGACCGGGTAAACTGGCGGTGGAGCCATGTTTGTCCACAATAGCCTAAAGACCGTGGTATATCGCCCTCCTCTCGTGCCATTTGACCCGTCCTTCGAATTAACTCTATTCAACTTCGTTCCCCTCTATCCCAGAATAATTATCTCCGGTGACCTCAATACCAATTTCCTCTCAAACTCCAATGACAAATCCTATTTAGAAAATCTGTTTTTCTCACTTCACCTATTCATCGTTCATTTTTTCCTCCACCCACCATACCAGCATATCTGACACTTGGCTAAACTTCTACATCATCGACTCAGCACAAAAACTCCTCTCCGCCTCACAATTGCCAGTATCCTTCCTTTCATCTCACAATCTGATACAAATAACGTATAATATCCGCACTCCTCCAATCCATCCTCGAACTATCACTTTCCGCCAACTGGATACCTTTACTCGAGAAAAAATATTACCTGACCTAGTAATATTGGATTTGAATGGAATATATTATTGCTCCTCCGTCGACACCATGGTTGATATTCTCACCACTAATCTTCTCAATAAACTCAATACCCACGCTCCTCTCAAAACCACTACCTTTCGTCATCGCCCTGCTCCTTGGATGTGTCAGGAAATTAAGGATCTACAGAAGAGACGCGACGCTGCACGCAGACGCTTTAGACGGACTATGCTTGCAGATGATTATCAAACATTCAGAGTGCTTCGTAACACGACACAGATAAGGATCCGACAAGCGAAAGCAAACTACTTTCATTAAGTCATTTCCTCAGTTCCAGATATCAAATCAAAATGGCTCCTGCTTCGTAACCTTTCCCTCGGTGAACCTTCAAGATCCCCTTCCCCAGTTTTCCCAATATCACCTGATAACATAAACTCCCACTTTATATCGGTTTCCACCCCTTCTTTACCCTCCCCTTCCGGCTTTTTCTAGAGGTATCTTTTAACGACAATCATTTTTATTTTTCCGACATTTCTCCCACAGACCTCATTACCGTTATAATGAAATCCCGTTCCAATTCCGTAAGCCCAGATGGCATTCCTATTAACGTAATAAAATTATGTCTCCCTGAAATCCTCCCAGCTCTCCTTTTCATCTGACCACCAGACCGTCGGTCTAAGAGAAAGTCAAGGTACCGGACTGTATCTGAGAAACGTAGGTGGATGGTGTTAAAATAAACTGGTGGACAGGATTTACGACAAAGGGCGAAGGTATGGGTTTACATTTGGATTCGTTTATCTTTTTTTTTTCTTTTTTTTTAAATTCTAGGAAATTTCTTTATTCAGATATATTACAATCTGTCACATTCAAGGACAATAGTAATAGTGAGATAACGAAAAGCTCATTCATAATATGCACTATAAATAATAATAATAAACAGCAATATAATAATACTAAAAGTAAATGTACATAAACTAAAAAATACTAAACTAAACTAATATAACAAAATAAATTCTTAAATAAATACACACATGCTTTTATAAAATATTTACAATATTCATTCCCTCAAAATCTCCGAGCCAAGCCTTTCCCCGCATTCGTGGAGTGAAAGGCAGAACTCTAGGAGATCCCAGCATCTTTCACTCAGGCCAATGGAGGCTGAGCAGACACTATAACCAGACATATATGGCTTGAGTGGAGAATCTGGCCATTGCCAAAACCCCAATATATTCTTACAACAAGTCTCTGGGCCACTGCCGCTTCAGGAGGATTATAGGGATCTCTACTCATCCCTATAATCCTCCTGAAGCGGCAGTGGCCCAGAGACTTGTTGTAAAAATATATTGGGGTTTTGGCAATGGCCAGATTCTCCACTCAAGCCATATATGTCTGGTTATAGTGTCTGCTCAGCCTCCATTGGCCTGAGTGAAAGATGCTGGGATCTCCTAGAGTTCTGCCTTTAACTGAGGCTTGAGTGGAGAATCTGGCCATTGCCAAAACCCCAATATATTCTTACAACAAGTCTCTGGGCCACTGCCGCTTCAGGAGGATTATAGGGATGAGTAGAGCTAGAGAGGGGTTGTGCAATTGGATTTGGATGATATGTAAGGTTTTGGTGCAATTTGGAAAATTTTTGAGGGATAAGGTCTATGACAAATGGGATATTAAAGTCATGATGTAGGCTTTTGTTGGTTACATAGAACGAAGCATCGATTATTGTTTGGAGGACTTTGGACTGAAAGGATTGGATGCGTCTGATGTTAAGACGCTGCCCTGGGTAACACCGGCTTTAATTGGATAAATATCGGAAAATGCCGTTCCGCAGAGTACTCGAAAGGAGCGGTCAGAGAGATAAGATCGAAGGATTAGATATAAGGACAGAGGAAGATGAATTTTAAGTTTGTAGAGCAACCCGGGGTGCCATACCTGGTCAAAAGCCTGTGCTATGTCCAGAAATGCACAAGAACAGTATTGCTTCTTTTCTAGGGCTGCTGATATATGATCAACGACTCGAAGTCCTTGTTGAACAATGGAATGTTTTGAGCGAAAACCAAGCTGATGGGAAGAAAGATTTTGGGATTTTATAAGGAGTAGGAGTCGTTTCAAAAGGATCTTTTCAAAGACTAATGAAAGGATTGGGAGTAGGCTAATTGGTTTATAGGATGTCAAGCTGTTGGGTGGTTTCCCTGGTTTTGGATAAAAGATAAAGGTGGAGTGTTTCCATAATAGAGGAAAGTGGGCAATACGTAATATGCAATTGTTGATATATGAAAGGAATATGACTGCTTTGGATGGAAGTTGTCGAAGGATCTGAGGGGTAAGGAGATCATATCCAGGAGATTTACTAAGGGATAGCTTTTGTAATTGAAATTTCACTTCGGAAGGATGAATTGCTTTCCGAAGCAATGAAGGTGGGATAGGTGATGTAAGAAATTAGTCTACTGTTATGGTGTGGGTTGGATGGGATTCTGGATGGGAAATAAATGTATTGGAGAGGTGTTTGGTGAACTATTCGGCTTTATCTTCATCATATGATGCCCAGGAGCCGTCATCTCGTCGGAATGGATGGGAAATTTAGTGAGGGTTTAGGATTTCCGTTGTGGTTTTCCAAAGAGAATTATCAGGAACAGAGAGGGAGGATAGGTAGGAATTAAAGGATTGTGATCTGAATGTGGCTAATTCCAGTTTTAATTTTTTGCAATAATTATAGGAGCTGCGGTCGGTGGGATTTCGAGTTCGTTGCCGCAAATAATCTGGTTCGGTGTTTGGTGTGGATTAGGTCAAGGAGGTGTTGGGGTAGAATGGTCTTGTTAGGAATTCGGGAGGAGTTTTTTGGATAAGAGGCAGTCCAAGCGGCTTGTTGGATTGTGGTAGTAAAGGAATTTAGGGCACTATCTAGGCCATCGGAAGTTTTTAAGGATATATTGAGATCAATTTTATCGGAGAGGATTTGTCGGAAAAGGTCGCAGTTAACTGAGCCTCTAATAAATGACTGTGGAGAAGGTTTGGGAACGGGTTCAAGTGAAACATTAAGAATTAGAGGACCATGGTCATAGGAGAGATCATTTAAATGTGTAATGGAACAATTGAGAGTACCTAAGCCGCTGTGGATAAAGAAATCAAGGATATCACAATTACGGTTAGGTTCTGTGGGCCAGTAGGTAGGAGAGATGAGGGGAAGGGAGAGAATAAGTTGGAAATTGATTACAGACACAAGGTTCGGCCACGAGAATTTGTGGTTTCGGAACCCCATTGTTGGTGCTTGGCATTTAAGTCTGCACCCAAGACGAAGTGATGTCCTAAGGAATTGAGGAGAGAACTGAATTGGGCATTGAATATGGATCGGTTAGGAGGGCAATCCGCTGACGCGAGGGTAACCGGAAAGGAGAAGGTTTTTATTACGATAGCGGTGGATTGTAGGAAATCGTGTGTAGCTAATGAGAGTGGGTGATATGAGAGGGATTGGTGTGACAGCAGTGGTCAGTACCGTCAGAGTGGTCAGTACGATATGTGAGTTATTGCGGTATTTTAAAGTGCTGCTTAGTGGTTAGTCGAGTTTCAGTAATTAGTGCCATGTCAATGTTCTTGTCAAGTAATAATGCAGATAGTTCTTTCTTCCCTCCTGATAGGTGTGCAAAGGACACCTAATCATCAGACGAATCATACAGAATAAATAAATAATCAGATGAATAAATGAATAAATCAGACGGAATCCTACAGACAAACTATCTTCATTATTACTTGACAAGAACATTGACGTGGCACTAATTAGTGAAATTTGACTAACTACTAAACAGCACTTAAATACCGCAATACCTTCGGGTCTATGGTTTTGGAAGGTTCTTTTCTTGACTCGGATCTTTCAGTTTGTTTTTGGTATTGGGATTTCTGATATCTGGATTTAATATTCTCGTTTATCTTCGAAATGGAAACAAATCGAAATGGAACATAAAGTCCGCGCCAATAATAGGCTTTTGCACGTCGGCTCTAATAAAGGTCCATTTGAAGGACCGTCTGAGACCGAAATCTAACTGAAGTTCCACTTCACCATATGTTTTGATTTTTGTGCCGTTAGCGGCGAATAAACTATATGTTGTCGGCACTAACGTTTTTTATTACCAGGTGGTGGTACCGATAATGCTGCTCCGGTATCTATCAAAAAATGTTGCCCGGATTTTCTATCTTTCATGAACAGGCGGCGTTGAGCATTGGCGGAACAGTAAAACGCCATCTCCGTTCCGCCTTCTAGTTTTCGGGAGCCTGTTTGCTCTCAGAATCCCAGGCACAAGGCCTTAAGGCTCGGTCACACAGAACGCGATATTTATCGCGGCGATATAGCGCCACAGTTGTATTACTATCTAGTCTACTATAACAGTCACATAGAGAGCGTTACGCTACAGCGATACATGCTGTAGCGCCGGGGCCGGCGATAAATTGATACAAATTACAAAAATATCGCCCTCCTTCGGCGTTATTCTCTACCTAATGTAGGCAGAAAAGTTAGCTAATACCCAAGTTAATAGGATTATTGCAGGATTATAACGGCGTGTTCACACAGAAGGCGTTATTTATCGCGGCGCTACAGCGCTACAGTTGTATTACTATATTTTCCACTATAGCAGTCACATAGAGGGCGTTACACCTCAGCGATACATTCTGTAGCGCCGGGGACGGCGTTACGTTTGAAAAATATTACAGGTGTATCGCCGGGGCCGGCGTTATGTTTGAAAAATATTATAGATACAAATTACAGTTGAAATTATTTAGTGGTTGTATTCATATAGATATGTTAAACACCGAATTATTTATAGAAAAAGTGAGGAATTTTCCATTTTTATTTGATATGAGACCTCAAGCAAATATTTAAAAAAATTATTAAAAAGGAGGTTACATGGAAAAAAATTGTGGAAGAGCTAAATATCACAAGTAATGTATTAATTGATATTATTATTATAACTATTGAACATTATAATCATTATATGTTATATACTTGTTTATCTTGAAATCATTTAAAAATTATACTTACGTTCTTTTGCTAATTTTAATTTTGCCTATACTAAAGACATAAATGATAAAAAAAAAAATCTGTGTATATTGCATATTTAAAACGGTTTAGGAACAGATAATAACTATCCAAGATATATATGGCAATAAAAGAAATTAGTTACTACGAAATTAATATTAAATAGATATGTCATTTAAAGTAAATAATAATTTGAAATAAATCTGGTTTTACATAAAAAAAAGGAGAACGAAAGTTCATTATTAAAATATCTTCTGGAATATATTAAACAATTATATATATTTGGTTATTCCTGTATTTCTTGCTTTGAAATATTAAAAAAATTAAATATATATACAGAAATACAGGAATAACCAAATAACATATCTTTTTATAATTTTATGTTCATTAGCACAATTTTTAAGAATTGGAATGTAATACAATTTTGTTAAAGAGAAACAAGCTTCATCGCTAGAAACCGGCCGTAAATATTCGAAAAACGTGTAGCAAAAACTCAAACACTAGCAAAAAATTGTTGGAAAACCTAATAAATATAAAGCAAACAATTTCTTAATAAAAACAAATTGAATTGAAACATAGTTTATTTATCTATAAAGTTATGGCCTTATTGTTAATTTAATTTTTTTATTATATTATTAAAAAATAGTTGGTTTTTCGATTGTAGATTGTCAAGTCCCCATTTATTTAGTGTTGAATGGAGTGATTCGTAATTTTTGACTAGTGGTTCATGTCAATGGTCATCTCAACAAAAATAATCAAACCAATCGTCCTCTCATATTTATTAATAGAAAAATTAAATTTTGAAATGTCACCAAAACAGTTGTTAATTAATTGGCTTAACCTCAAAACTATAAGAAAATATATTGGTATTTTGACTTTTGCTTACCTATGTATGTAATATATAACAAAGGGAAAGTTATACCTATCGCTAAAATTTTCGAATCTGAGTTTTCAACGGAAATACACGTTTTGAGGTCCCCTAAGCCCAAATAACCAAGTCCTGCTAAAGGGTCTGTGTGTCTGTTAGTCTGTGTCTGTGTGCAAGTGAACAGCCTAGCTCGAAAACGAAAACTCGCACGAAACTTAAATAGCGTATTTAAGGTTTTATATATAAAATCAGCTAATCGGAAGTATCATTTTATATCAACAGTGAAACACATATTTACAGTTTTCCCAAAAACTGCTCTAACGATTATGATTAAACTCGGTGTATCATTGCATAATTAAGTGGTCTTTAATATCATTTAGGTCTTTTCCCCATTAATCTCACTTTACAGAGTTTAAATGTACAATGTTTATATACATCTTTCCCTAAAGCACCTTTAATATGGATTATTTGAAAAAATCAACTCTCTTATATTGACAGTAACTATAAAAAATGTCTAAATATGAAGTTTAAAAGAATATGGCTAAATATGATGTTCAAAAGAATATGATAACTGGAAACTGAAGAAAAAAGAAAAATGCTTATCCTGGTTAAAAATGAATCTCCGGAAATAACAGTCAGAAGGTATACGTATAATACATCGTTAGAAAGCGAAGAATTTCAGAAAAAATAAAATTAAATAAATAAATGTAATAAATAAATAGAAGGTAACGCAGAGTGACAAAAAAAAAATAGAAATAATAATTTCAGAAAACTAACATTACTTAACGTAAATCACATGTTTCCAATGAAATTAAGCGAAATTCCTTTACTAAATGTAAACTTTTAAAGTACTTTTCTAAGTTTGAAAAAAGTATTTAAAATCCATCGAATCATGCCAATGTCATTGTTTAAAATACTATTTAATTCTACTTGTGTGAAAGAAGTGAAATATAAAAATATTTCATGTATATATTTATAACCATAAATACTTTTGATGTGGTTCTATAACTCTAGATATGATATTATATTTAAATTATTGGGTATTTATTAGCCCTTTCTTAAAATCGTCAAGTAACCTTTTAGGAAATTAAATGAGTGAATAATTTTATGAATTTTCCCTTTGTGAAGCACCAACATTGTCGACTTCCAATTAGTGTGAAAATTTTCAACCTAACCATGGCAGGCAACGAAAATCTCGTAATTTCATTTTAGTAAATTTTATAATGGAAAATGACAGTTTAATAACTTACAGTCCTACAATCCATAATCATTTATATGTTAAATATTTAGATGTACTTTCAAATCTCTCTAGGCATATATGAACCTTTTGGTTGTCAGAAAAACTAACTTCAATTTCAACATTCTTCATTATTAATTTTAGTGATGTTTCTATTGGCGAACTTTATGCCTTTATTCCCAGTTCTACATGTCAATGTTGAAATCACCTACTCTGGAATCAACTTGCTCACTGTCTGTATAGATACAACTTTTCCAACTAGAAATATCACTAAAATGACATTACTCAAAAATCTTGAAATTATAGTTATTCATTATGTCAACTGAGAGACCTCAGAGACTGAAGTTATGTGGTTTATAAAACTAGATTTTCATTGGCTACCGTCGATATAATAAATAGACTTTTTGTAATTTTACTGGTCTTAAAGATTTGTTATCTCTAAGCTTTAAACTTTAGCTCCGTTTAAAATGCACTTCAAATTTTTTTAAATAACCCAACATTGCCACAAAATTATTTCTATTAAAAGTAGTGGGGTAAGTGAAAGTTATGTGTTACCCGCACCAGATTTTTTTTGTTACTTGTTTAAGCTGTTTAAAGATTTAATAAATTATTTAGATTTTACTGACCTAAATGAAGTTGGTTGGTGGTTTGTCTCTCTGGATAAAGAACATCCAGGTTATCAATCAATCCCCGATCAATTAAATAACACTACTTTTAAACTAATCAGGTTGTAGTTTCAAAATAAAAAAACGTCTGCCAAGTAAGGTCAGTATAGCTTCCTCACCGTTGTCATTGTATATTACAATGTATACCATTTTTTGTATGAGAATAAAATCTCTGGGAGAAGCCGATTCGGAAATATAGTTACCCTTTAACATTCAACAAAAGAGTGCTGTATTTGAAGATCCCATATTTGATTATCCTTAATAAAAAAAAAATAAAAAAAATGCACCCTGAACATGAATTTCAATATTGTTAGTGTAAAAGGTCTTATGTAATAATTTATTGTTTTACAAGAGTGCATAAAACTCATTATTTCTTTATGCTTTATTAGTATAATTTCATATTTTATTGTCATCTGCTACTATCCATAGTAGCAGACTACTTATATCAGTTGCAGACTACAAAATGTTACCTTTAATACAAATGGAATACAATTTGAAAAATTTTACATACGACTTTTTTGCACTAATTGTAGTAATATACAGTAGCGGACCCAGATTTAATTTTTGGGAGGAGGGCTTCAGCCTGTAAGATTTTGTTTTCATATACACAACGATAATTAATTTGATAAAAAACCGCTGCAAATTATTGCACAATTTCCAAACAATTATACATTTAAAGTAACATTACCTTCCTAGTTATTAAGAAAAAAGGTGATTTCAATTATTGGACTAAACTTTTTTTTTTAATCATTAGTAATATGCTAAAAAAATAATTTAAAACCCAAAACAAAAGATATATATATATATATATATATATATATATATATATATATATATATATATATATATATATATATATATGCAGTAGAAAAAACTAGAGACCATATCTTTGCTCCTAATTATCCGGTTTTAATGAATTATTTTTTTTTAGGAAATCCCTTAAACCTTTAAAAATCATTATAGCCATAAGGCGAATGGCGGACGGCGGACTGACAAAAAAGTTTTTATTCGTTTTTCGTATTCTATGTATCCTGAAACGTAAAACCTCAAATTTTAAAAGGGGTTTAAGTTTTTGAATCTTTTGGTCGATCACAATGGTTCATCATTGAAAATAATAAACCAAAAATATATTAAAATCGCGATATCTCTACTAATAGTGCTTTGATTTCTATGAAACTTCATTCATTTTTTAGGAAATTTAAATACCTTTCAAACATCTTGTCACAACATCGACAAAAATGTGTATACTTTTTGAGTTATTCGAAATTTAATTTTACCATCCCCCGTAACTTTCTTCCCAGCTTCTTTTCGTTGAAATATGTTGTATAAATAAATTTAAAGGGCGTCTGGAAAATGACTAAAGAATTTTCATTGAAATCGCTAGTTCGTTTAGGCGCTATAGTCTATAGCAACCTAGGTTTTTCGGCCGCCATCTTGAAAGTAAAAGGCGGATGGCAATGTCGGTGAAGGAAGATCATCCTCGGACGACTTTTGATTTTATATCCAAATTTGAAAAAAATTCGGTCCAGTAGTTTCGGAGAATGAGCGGAAGGAGGATGGCGTACGGCGGACGGCGGACGGACAAAAAAATTGAATTCGTTTTTCGAATCTACGTATCCTGATACGTAAAACCTCAAATTTTAAGAGGGTGATAAGTTTTGAATTTTTTGGTCGATCACAATGGTTCATTATTGAAAATAATAAACTAAAAAGACTAAATAAATAATTAAAATAAAATAAATACACTTAAAAATATTAGTAATAAGATAAAATAAATAAACTTTAAAAAAATAATAATAATAAAATAAATAAATGAACTTTAAAAATGAAAAAAATAATAATAATAAAATAAATAAATGAACTTTAAAAATGAAAAAAATAATAATAATAAAATAAATAAATGAACTTTAAAAATGAAAAAAATAATAATAATAAAATATAAAATAAAAGTTCTGCTAAGGATCATTAGTCATAAACACCATATATTTTTTATAAGATTTTCATCATGTACGAACTTCAGTTAAACCTAAATGAAGTTATAACCTGAATTATGAACATATTATTTTATTGAGCGTTTGAAATTTTAATGCACTTCTTAAAATTAAGTAACATTCTTTCATCACAATTAAAGGGTAACAAAATGATGCAGGAGAAACGAATATTACTCAGAAAATGAAATGTTTCCGAGTACATGATGTGAAATTTTACCTTTCTAAAAATGGTAAAACTATGTAGAGGTGTCAATTAAGTTAAATTTTCGATATTTGTTTTCCATAAAGTTAACCCGTTTTGTGTTTATCTGCTTTTCTAATATTAATGTTTAAAAAAAAATATTTATTTATGACATATGAGATTAACTGTTTTTCTACTAAAAGTTACTGGCGATACTTATGTAAAAAGACCCAAATATTTATTATTTAAGGATCAAGACAATAGAAATCAACATATATTTAAAATTAGAGTTCCTGATTATTTAAAGCATATGAATAAAATCACGATTGTTAAACCCTCTTGAATAGAATAGAAAAATAACTTTATTGTGGAACGAAGTCCCTTTAGAATAACAAAATAGTACAAAAGAAACAACTTAATTTTGGCCGAAATGCTTGGTATTTAATTTCATTAATTTTTTTATTCTATTTAACTTATTTATTGAAAAATATTACAATCTGTTTCAAAGGACATTTATAATAGTGTTTAGAGATAAATACAATAAATGAAATAAATTATACAGAAAAATAATATATATACAATAAATAAGTCATTAAATCAAATACATTTAATGAAATTAGATTAAAAAACACTGAAAACATGAAGTAATCTTGCGATATACAAAACATTCAATCATAATTTCATAATAAAATAATCTATGTTTAAAAAAGAACATAAATGTAAAGAAAGCAAAAATAAAATTCGGAAATATTGAAAAAATCTATCTTCGTAAAATTGAAGCAGACGGCCGAGGCGATGGTATTCTACCAATCAGTCTATGTGCTTTTTGATTTCATGAATCCTTTTTCTTTTCTTTTTTTACCTTATGCTGAAGAGCTGAACTAATGAGCCTCCTCGTCAGAATCACTTATTTTCTATTCAAAAAAATGAATAAGAAAAATATTGAAAACAAATTATTAATATACAAGTTGCGGGAAGCAGGCTCTCTAGTCGACTAGGCGAGGCAGAGCGACGGGGCTGCTGTATCGCTTTCAAAGTAACGCCCTCTGTGTGACTGCCCCGGATTAGTTATCGCCGTGAGTATCGCGCGTTATTGTAACGTAACGTCGGATCGCGTTCTGTGTGACCGAGCCTTTATACATTTTTTTGCTTTATCTTTGAATTTGAAATGATAAAACCAGAACCAATTTTCCTTCTCATATTCTTTTTTTTTTTTGCACTTTGGTTTCTCTAGAACTTGAATTTCGACTAATAGATCGACTTCTGTGAGCGTTTTCTGAAACTAAAGTTGCAATTTGCTAAGCCAATTGATCAACTTTAGCCTCGAGTCGAGCAGTCCTATCATCAGTTGTAACTTCACTTACGTCTGCATGAGAAGAGTTGATCTCTTGAATTTTACCTGTTACTACGGTAAGTTTAACGATTTCAGTGTGTCCAGAAGCTACTAGGATCACCTGCATATTTGTTGGTAGCGACCGCATCCAGAGTACTCTCAAAAGATCGGAAGAGAACTCATCACCAGCCAAATGCTTCATGGAACGATGAACATGTGATGGCTTATCATCATCTAGTTGCCTATCTTCAAGCAATCGCTGAACTCTTTTGCTTTCCGATTCCGCATTAATAAGTATCTTCTTAATATCCTCATAGGGGGTGGAGCTGGGATTTTTCACTAAATCTGCAACTTGCTTTAGCACATCGAGATCAAGAAGAGAGGTTATAATTTCATATTTGGTTAAGCTATTGGTAATTCTAGAGCAAGAAAAAGTGGTTTCAAAGCAACAAAACCACAGTTCTGGCCCAGTTTTTCAGAAATTAGGGATTTTTATTTCTGTAAATATTGAAGCTGCAATCTGTGGATCAACTTCTTCTCCGGGCATGCTAATGAATTTAAAATAATCTTACAAAGATAAAACTATGTATTTACCAAGTGAGAGTATTTTAATTGAATTAATTTATAATTGAAATGAAACTAATTTAATTGAATTACTAATGACTATCGGGGTCACCAATTATTACCTATTTATTATCATAACTTGAATAGGTAACGCAAATAAACTACATAAACATATTTATTTTAACAATATCAATATAACTTCACATGAATTATTGATTGCACTTACATTTTTTAGAGCTCGGCCTTACAAAAGAAATGTTCTATTACATAATATTAACATTGTTTTGTTATATGATTATTGTTATAAGTAGAACAAACATTCAGTACACCTAACTCTGTATAACCTAGTGTAACTTCCGAATTTATTAACTATTTATATCACATGGTGATATATTATCACTGACGCAGTTATTAATTAGAACGAAGGTAGTAGTGCTGCTACAGGCTCATCGATGTTTGCGAAACGTTCGATTTGCAGATCCAGAACACGTTCATTCAGCACAAGCCCATACACCAATTCACATGGAGTATGCTTGGAGATTCCAATCGTCTATAATGGATTATTGCATCACCAGACAAAAATCAAGTTGTAAAGTAGAAGATGTGAGGGTGTTCAGGGGTCGGGAATGTGGAACTGATCACTTTATGCTCCGGACCAAGATTCTTTTCCCGTGGAAAGGTGGACGGGTTCTAAAAGAGGGGCACTGTAAAGCAGAGAGAATTACCTTACCAAAGTACAAACTATATCTCCTTACGGAGGACAGTGTTCGGAGGTCATGCAGAAGGATACTAGAGGAAAAAATAGATCTGAGCCAGGGAAGCAGTCTTTCGGAAAAATATGAACACTTAAGGGATTGCATCCACGCAGCAGCCTGGGAGGCGTTAGGGTATGATGAAAAGAAATAACAACCAGATTGGTGGTCTGAGGAGGTCTCGGTTTTGGTGGAGGCCAAAAAAGAAGCATATAAGAAGTACCTAGCGTCAAACAGGGACCAGGACTGGATTGCCTAAAGAGCTCTGAACAAACGTGTAAAGGAGAAGAATAACTCCTGGGAGAGATGCTGCCAGAAAATAGATGGGACACTGGGCTTCAATCGAGTGAGAGAAGTTTGGAGTATTTTGAGGAGCTTGAGGGCACCACGTAAGGCCATTTCATTTCTTCTATCAGTGAGGACACATGGAAAAAACATTATGAGACTCTTCTTAACGAAAGTAGAGCGAAGTTTATGGCACAAGAGGGCAACGCACAGGAAGACTCCAAGCCGGACCATATGCAAGTAACGGAAGAAGAAGTGGGGGCTGCTATAGGCAGAGCTAAAAGCGGAACGGCTCTAGGACCTGGGGGCTTGTATATGGAACTTTTAAAGGCCGGTGGAGATAAGATGTGATCTACCTGATGATCTCCGAACAGGATACATCTGCTCCATCTTTAAAAAAAGAGATAGGAAGCAATGCCAGAATTATCGCGGCATCTGTGTACTAAGCTCAGTAAGTAGGATTGTCAAGAGACTTTTCCGGGATAAGCTTGAAGGAGAGTACACCACACCAGTGGTACAAACAGGTTTCACTGCCGGGAGATCCTGTATGGACAATATTTTTGTACTCCGGCAGCTCATTGAGAAATGCAGGGCAAAGAATAGGGAGCTTCATTGATCCGGAGCAGGTATATGATAGTGTTCCTAGGGAAAGAATATGGCCAGCACTGAGAAGAGCGGGTATTAATGAATCCACGGTACAAGCAATTCAACACTTGTATGGAAGCGATCTTTACAGAGTGAAGAATGGGAACCGCCTCTCGGAACCATTTTCTTTTTTTTTCTTTTTTTTTATCTATTTATTGAATAATAATACAATCATTATTGTATTAATACTGGAGGGCTATAAGTATTAGGGCTAAGCGTTCTCATTCAAACAATATATACAAATAATAGAGAAATAAATATAAATATAAAAAGTAAATAAATAATACTGATGAAGAAAGAAAATAAAAGAAAAAAAGAGTAAACAATAACATAAAAATAAACTTATAAACACAATCATGCCTATATACAATATATACATTCGCCCAGGAATCTCCGAGCCAGGCTTTTCTCCCCACATGTGGAAGGCAAAGCAAGACTCCAGGAGATCCCAGTCCACTTTTCCAGCCGCATCACTAGTATTTGAAGCCAATGGAGACTGAAAGAGGGTACTAGAGCCACAGACGCTCGGGACATGAGTGGAGAAGCTGGCCATTGCCAGGACTCCAGAAGCATATTTACAAGAGATCTCTGGGCCACTGCCGTTTTAACCTTCGTGGAGGATTGTAGGGATGAAGGGAGCTGGATAGGGATTGAGCTAGAGGATTTGGATGATGGATAAGGTTTTGGTGAAAGTTTGAGAATCTGGTTGGGATGATGTCGAGGACAAATGGGATGTTAAGGTCATGGTGATATTAAGGGTCTTGTTTGTGACATAATATGGGGCATTGACTATTGTTCTAAGTACTTTGGACTGGAAGGATTGGATGCGTTTGATATTCGAATGTTTAGCAGTTCCCCACAGTTCAAGTCCGTAGGTCCAGATAGGTTTCAGTATGGTCTTGTAGATTAAAAGTTTATTTTCAATCGAAAAATGGGATGTCCTACTTAGTAATCTATACAGCTGGCCATATCGTCGGTTAAGTTCTTGTCTTTTAAGTCTGGTATGTGGGTTCCAAGTTAGTCTTTTGTCAAGAAGGAAGCCAAGGTAACGAACTGTGTCTGAGTAGGGAAGTGGAATTGCATTAAAAAGGATTGACGGACAGGATCTGCGTCGCAGGGTAAAAGTGATATGTTTGCATTTTGATTCATTGATTTTGATGCGCCAGTTGTTGCACCAAATGTATCGGGATTTGAAGGGATATCGGAAGTGAAGAGGATATAGAGAACTGGGCCCAAGACACTACCTTGAGGAACACCAGCCTCAACCGGATATTAAGTGGAGAATTCGGTGTCACAACGGACTTGAAAGGAACGATTTGAGAGGTAGGATTTGAGGACTAGGTATAAGGATTGGGGTAAATGGGTTTTGAGCTTGAAAAGCAAGCCATCGTGCCACACCCGGTCGAAAGCTTGTGCTACGTCCAGAAAGGCACCAGTGCAATAATGCTTGTTTTCAAGTGCAGAGGATATATGGTCCACAACACGAAGGCCTTGTTGGACAGTGGAATGTCTTGAGTGGAATCCAAACTGATGAGAAGGGATGTTGTGGGATTCGATTATGGGTAGGATGCGTTTGAGAAGGATTTTCTCAAAGATTTTTGAGAGGATCGGGAGTAAGCTTATCGGTCTATAGGATGATATGTTATTAACAGGTTTACCTAGTTTTGGAAACAGGATGATTATGGAATGTTTCCACACGGAAGGAAAGTTGGTTGTGCGAAGGATGCAGTTGTATAGATAGGTGAGGAATATGATTGATTTTTTGGGACGTTGTCTGAGGATTTGTGAAGTGAGGAGATCATATCCAGGGGATTTTCGGGGTTTTAATTTGTTTATAAGGAATTTGACCTCAGAGGGGTTAACAGGTTTTGGAGGTAGAGAGAGAGGAATTGGTGAAGAGAGGAATTCTTCAACTTCAGCAGTGTGGCTGGGATGAAGTTCGGGGTGAAGGGTGAATGTGTAGGATAAATGTTTAGCAAACTCTTCTGCTCTATTCGCATCTGACGAAGCCCAGGAACCATCATCACGGCGAAGTGGATGGGAAATGGACTGGAATTTAAGGATTTTTTTGGTTACATTCCAGAGGGAGTTATCACTAGCGGATAATGAGGAGAGGTAAGAATTGTAGGATTGGGTTCTAAAAGTATCCAGTTTCTTTTTTACCTGTTTGGAATAATAATTATACGATTTCCGGTCATCAGGATGCCGTTCTTGCCTTGTTCTTTGCCAAAGGGTCCTAGAGCAACGTTTGCTATGGATTAGGTCCAGCAGGTCTTGAGGTAAAGGATTTATGTTATGGTATTTTTTGGGACGATCAGGTGAGGATGCAGTCCAAGCTGCTTGCTGGATCAGGGTAGTGAAGGAATGCACTGCATCGTCGAGGTCTTCAGGTGTTTTTAAGGAAACTCTGAGGTCTATATTATCTACCCGTATTTGACGGAAAAGGTTCCAGTTAACTGGCCCCCTGATAAATGAAGGTGGGGATGATTTGGGAATGGGAGATGTGGAAACGGTTAGGACTAGAGGACTATGGTCTGAGGAAAGATCATCAAACCTTGAAATAGAACAGTGTAGTGATCCTAGACCTTTGTGGAGGAAAAAGTCGTGTGACCTTGTAGATGTTTTCGACATCGGGTGTTCGGTCAAGGTCAACGAAGAATAGTGGAAGAGGTATTTTATTTTTTATTCCAGGCTGTTCTCTATCCTCCTTAAATATGTTCACTATCTGGCGAACGTGGAATCCCATACCCGTGAGCTCTTCTTTTATAGCATCCGTTGCCGTAGATGGGTGCAGTCTTCTGATAACGACCCTGAGCGCCCTCTCTTGACGCAGTTGATACGTGTGGTAATCAGCCTTGGTGTCAGATAAATATTTTATGATTTTTCTATAGGTTTCTGGAGTGTCGGGCATTAACTTAGTGTCATTGGTGCGGCTTTGGCATAAATATTTTCCTGAACCTACCAGATTATTCAATTGATGACACATCAATTGAAAAATTTTAATATTTCTAACAAATATTGGTGGGGGTTTGGGTTCTCTGGGGATGAATGCTGCTTCCATTTGTTCGTTATTTATATTTGAAAGCACTTCAAATGGATTCGAAGTGAAAAACGGCGATTCTTCACCCATAGCTTGAGTTGTCTCATAATTGTTGGGTTGTTGTGAGGAGCCAGGTTGGGGTTCCACTTCTTCTATGGAGCTCCCTGGCGTGGCTGGTGAAGTGTTTCTTTTCGAATGCCTTGTCTTTTTTTTAATGGGAGAACTAATTGTAGTATCGAGGCTCCTGGACCTAGTGTTTTTGCCCTTACTCGACATTAGCATGTGATAATATCGCATTTCATATTTATTTTTAAAAGAAAAGTTGATAAAAGTGAAGAGAGGAAAAAAAATTTATTGAACACGAAAATATAGACGCGCTCTTGGAGAGCACAGATCTGCCTCCGGCGGAGGGATCTAGCCCACTAGTAGGATTAACGACTGGTGCAGCTTATGGCTGGCCGTTATCTAACCAACCTAAGGTCTATTTACACTGTTCACTCTTGTGTTGTAAATAAGTGATTACTCACCTTATTTTTTTGTCCACTATCAAACGTAATTGTTAATGTAACTGATAACACTAATTGTTCACATTAAACTTGTATACTGCCACTGATAAATGAGATTTTTATAAGAGACGACCTGAATTATGTTTAACTAGGGCTAACGCATGCGCAGAACTCGGAACCATTTTCTAGAGCCAAAAGATTGAAGCAGGGGTGTTGTATGTCTCCAAGCATTTTCAAGATATACTTGGATGAGGTAGTGAAGGAATGGATGAGACGAAGTCGAGACTACAGAGTTTACTTTGATGACGACGAACTCCTTACCCTGTTCTTCCCAGACGATCAAGTAGTGATTGCCAGGAAGAAAGTTTTCATGGAGATGGTGGTTGTCCAATTAAAGAAAGTTTATGAAAAGACAGGTCTCAGGATAAACTTCCAAAAGACTGAGTGTTAACACCGCATACTCTCATATCTTTATTTTTTTTTGTAGGTAAAAACTGAGGGATAATTGTCCCAGAATGATACATTGTTTTATATTTAGGTTTGTTTTGCGATGTATTGTCGCTTATTTATATGCACCAGCCAGGCAGTATTACCCGGTCTTAGGGATTAAGACATCAAAATACGGCCCAAGCCAGTCTAGAGATACCTCTTGTTGACACTAGACCCATGTAGTGGAAGTCTACCTCCACCAGCCCAGACTCACCACATCTCACCTAGCGCCATTTTCGAAGATCAGCTGTTGGGCGCTGCTGAGTAATCGATACATATCGATACCAACCCACCATCGGTTACTCGACAGCTGGACATCGAAAGGTAACCAGGTGGAACCTCCACCTGGCTCGTATTCTGGTTTTATATTCTCACCATCACAAAGACATTAGAACATTAATTAATTTTGTTTCACCTATAAATTAGGTTTATTCTTTTGGACAATTCTCTTGTTTTATTTCCAATTTTAGAAATTGATTTTCTTTGCTTTATTAGTAATTGTTAATTTGGTTTTATGTGCACTGAGTATTATATTTTGTGTTTTATTCATTTCAGTGAACTTCATACCACTCTTTATTTGGGTTTTATCTATTGTATATATTTTATATCTCTTTTTTTTATTCAATACATTTGTAAGCATTTAAAAGGGTATTTTTTATTTTCCATTTTTGTGTATTGAAATATATCTATTTTTTAATATATTCTTGTGCATGAATTTGTTTTTTCTTAAATGTTTTACAGGTCTCATTTTTATTCTTCTTTTTTTCCCTCTTTCCCAACATTTTTAATTTTACTCGAATTTTCCCCACCATTGAGGAAACGCACCGGGGAAAGATCTGTACTTCGATTTTGAAGTACCCCTGGCCCCAACACTGAGTATATGACACTGGGAGATGAGGAAGACGATCTACGCATAGGTGAACAGGTGTGCAGAAGAGTGAAGGCATTTAAATACCTCGGGTCCTATCTGGACGATGTTGGAACGTCCGAAGTAGTTGTCCGAAACAAGGTAGAGATGGCAAGAAAATCAACTAGAATGCTGCATCCTGTTCTCTGGAACGACACTATTTCAAACGCGAACAAGCGGCGTATCTTCACGGCTATTGTCGAGTCCATATTAACCTACGAATGTGAGGCATGGTCGATGAATGCTGGCTTGTATGCCGAAATTCGGACTGTAGAAATGGATTTTTGGAGAAGGTGTCAACAACGAGGCTGGACAGAGTCCGAAATGAAGTGGTGTGACAGAGAATAGGTGTAGAGAAGACCGTCTCTGAGAGGATCGGGAAACGGTGATTGAGGTGATATGGGCACTGCAGGAGAATGCCGGAAGAGCATTGGCTGAACAGAGTCCTGAAATGGCAGCCACCCGGAAAGCATAGGCGAGGACGACCCAGAACCACGTAGATGGAAGGAGTCCGAGAGGAGAAGGCCAGCCGAGGTCTATAGGAGGAGGACTGGGAGGATAGAAATGTGTGGAGGTCTGCTCTGACCTGAAGAGGTATCCCACGTTGTAACACCGGAAATAAGTAAAAAAAATTAATTTAAAGTGTATCTACACATATTCTTAGACAAACGAACAAAAGTTATACCAAAAACGTCATTATAGCCCTATAACTATGCCATTTATGAGTACTGAGGAAGCAGTTATTAGGCTCTTATAGAAGAACCGTTTTTTCCACCAATTAAGTGCAATTTCTAAGGAACTGCTTCAAATATTTTAAAAATTGATCACTGATTTAGAAAGATAAATGTAGTTTCCAGATGTTTTATTCAAATGCATGTTTCATCATTGTCGCCATTTACTTACAAACGACTCTTGATTACTACTTTTTAATATTTTTTTATGTTTTATTATTCTCTGACTATTCAGCTTTTTTAAAATGCCAATTATGACGAAATTAAACCAAATGCTAAGTCACAAACTCATTCAAAGTAGTCAATCCACCATGTTAGACACCATTTTGGGACAGTGCGTTTTTTGTAGGACTAGTGGCTTCTTTTTTAATAAATAGTTGCTCACAAAAAAATGAAATTTATAGGGATGTGGGGGAGTGTGTCCCCCTCCCTCTCCCTCTCCCTCTCCCACTCCCTTTCCCTCTCCCTCGCCCTCTCACACTCCCTCTCCCTCTCCCTCCCTTCACCCCTCCCTCCCTGCTTTCCTCCATCTCTCTCTCTCATAAAATATAACATTAAAACATTAAATATAACCAAATTTACATAGTAATAAGTTATTTTTAAGAAAATAATATAGAACGAAAAGTCATAAGTATTTTTTAAAAAACACACATTTGTTATTTATTTATTTATTTTTTTTTTTTTTTAGGCTCCCAGTACCCTGGTTACTTTTTGGGATAATAAAAGGAAAACCAGTCACTGTGAATAGCGTTGGAATGGTTTGTTCCATTGCAATTCTTTTTTTCATGCTGATGTTTGTCATCTTATCAATAGCTTGCTTCCATTGGAAAATGAATAAAGGCTTAGGTTTCACTATGTTTTTGTTGTATTTTGCCTTTGTTACTGTTTCATTATTATTTGAATATAATGTGATAATGTGCCCAGTGTAAATTTTAATGTACTCATTATAATTTAATTATAATTTTACAAATTAAAATGGTAGTGGAATATTTTTATTTTTGTGTCATAAGAATAATACAATAAATTCCTGCTTATTTATTTCAAAGAGCAATTACCAATTATGGGAATTTATTCTGTTATGTATTCTATGTTATGTATAGCTGTATTCTTACTTATAAAATTTTTTTAAAAATTGATCCTAAGTGATCTTAAAATCAATTCCTTCAATATAATCAATAACATCTTGATCAAATAATAATTTTTATTAATATTAATTCTAATACTTATCGTATTTGATATATTTCCATTTCTATTTTATTAAGCTCTACTTCATGTATAATTTAAAATGTAATACAAGTTTAAAAATTTTGTGATTACTGACCGTCCAAACCCATATTGGGTGAGTTTAAAAATTATTTTATCATAAAACTGCAACTTCTATTTAAAAATAACATAAATTCAACACTCTTCCATAGTTTTAAAATTACATTAAAAAATATTGTTCAAGATTCAAATCACACAGAAACGGCCGTGAAAAAAAAAATATATTTTAAATTTTTATATAGTTCATTAATTTAGAGGATTAATTCTAGTACACTGCCAATGAACTATTTTGTTGACAAAATTTGAAATTAGTGTGATATGCTTTCTGATTTGACAATAACCTTATTATTCTAAACTTAATTTTTTGTTAATATTTCACTATGAATACAAATTAAATTCCAATATTATATGTACCATAACTTGGGGTTATTTGCGTCCTAGGGAGCTATTTCAATCCAAGCACTAGCGGATCCAGGATGTAATTTTGGGGAGACTTCAGCCCCAAAGATTTTTTTTTCATATACATATAACGATAATTAATTTGAAAAAAAAAAAAGAAAGAAATTAACTACCTATATGCAATGGTGTTTAAGTGGTTCTTGAAGTCCTATTAAATGTAATTACACGAACAAGAATACTTTAAGAGATAGTTTTTAATATTTTTTTCTATAAAACATGGTTATGTTTTACTATTTAGGAGGGAGGCTTCAGCCCGAAAGCCTCCCCCCCCCCCCGCCTGATGATCCGCCTGTGAATCCAAGCAAAAAAAGGTACTATAAACGTCATAATGCCTCAGGACCCACAGCTAGTAGGGCTTACTTGTTGAAGACTTACTGAATCATGTCAATAATTTCGTGACAGGCAACCTAGATGTAAAACCTTTTCTTGGTTCAGGTCCAAATAACACCCTATATGGGGCCAAGTAGTCCCTAGTTAAGGTATTAATATATATATAAAGGAAATGGAATATTAATTTTTTGAACTTTATTCCATTTTTAAATTAACTTAATTTTGGTAAATTCTGTATAAATGTAAATTATTAAATTGTGTATTTAATTGTTACATAATAAAATCCATATTTAACTTTCATTTATATATATGTGTGTGTGTGTATATATATATATATATATATATATATATATATATATATAATCAAACATATTGTGATAGGATAATTTTGAGGCTGTTATAAAAGGAAAACTTGAACACTGCCACTAAAGTGGAGTGATAGGTGGAGATATTTTTTTGTCAAAACTGTCTAAAAAAAAAAAAAAAAAAAAAAAAAAAAGAAAATCACTCCTTCCCCACATTTAATTTAGTTTTCATTTATATACTATTTATCACACATATATCTTTCAATTTAATATCATAAGTTGTTCAACAGAAATATTAAGATCACTTTTGAACAATATCAAAGAATACAGCTAAATTTATCTAGGTATACATTTTTTTGTTTGAGATAATTTACATGAAGAAGACATTTCTTTATATCTTTTTACATTATTTTAATTGAAATATATATTTGTTGGTATTAAGTTTATTTCATAGCTTAAAATAAAAGTAAGAAAACTTGTACGACAATATACAGAATAAGTTTTTTAAAGAATGTAATAATAATATGATAATAATTATAATTATAATAATAATAGAGACAATACATGAAATAAAATGGCACTTAATGAAATTATATGATTATTTGAGCCTACAGTTTATTATTTGCTTTATGACTTAAGGCAGTAGGAAATATTAAAATTCATATAAATGTATTCAGAATCTATTCTACATTTCTTAGAAACAGACATTTTTAAATCTTTTAAATGTCATAAAGGATCTATAATCCATTTTCTCTAGCGAGTAAATAATATATAGGGGAAAAAAGAGTTTAGACTTGAACATATCCTCATATACATATCTTTATATATATCTTACTGCATTACACTAAACATTTCTTTCAATAACATTATCTAATTTGGTCTTCTGAAAGCAGTTATCGATAAACTAATTGTAATTAAACACCAATAGATAAATTTTAAGTAATTTAAACTAAATTTTAATGTTTTTTATTAGTATGTAAATAGCCTAACAATTCAGGCCTTCATAAAATGTGTGTACCCTGTATTGTGTTAATAAAAAAAAATAATCAATTAAAAAAGTAAGAAGGTATTTGATTTAATATATTATGATTATAATAAATTATTTCATTATACTGTGAATATTTGATGTTTTAGCCCCAAAGATGAGTATAAACTTCATTTCTGAGCATCAGAAAGGATGTAAAACTTAATTTTTAATTGAATCGAAGTTGCCTTATAAACTAAACCAACACATCATTGTGCACACATTCTCATTTACTTTGTGAATGGCTTTGTTACTGAAATTCAAATTTATTGTAATTTTAAGAGAAAATATAGTTTCAGATAACAATAATTAAATATTACAAATAATAAGTATGCGTTTCTCAGTTTACTCTCATATTGATAGATGAGAAATATATTCCATAGGTGCATGCAATGATAGACTTGAAAACAATATAAAGGACTAATAACTATAAGAATGTATTACCATGTAAACATTTATATAATAATAACTTAACCAAATGTTCATTAATAATACATATACCTGTAACAACTGTCCATTTCATAATCCTTTCGTAAACTCTATCAAAATATGTCTGTAACAACATTTTTCTTGAATTAAATTAAATTTAAAAACCATCTCTTTGGTTAAAAAAAAACACTTACAAAAACATCACAAACCAGATAGTGTGTATGAACGTCTGTGTGTGTTTTATTCATACTTGTGTGAATGTATCTGTGTAGGAGTCTGTGATATTTCATAAAAAATATTAACAATATTCCATATCAGCATAAATAGAAAAAATTCAAGTCTAACTACTAAAAGTCATTTAAACAGAACAAGAAAGTAATTAATACAATAATAAAAAATATATAAGAAAAAGAAAAAACAAAAGAAGAATAATTGTTCTTTTTTACATAAATAAATTTGTAATAGTTATTACATTTTACATTTTTTTTTTAAAGTTATTGAAATCGTTTTTATTTTATCATTTATTTTAAGCATTTGACTACTAAATTCCCTTAATTATTATTGTTTAAAACAGACAATAAGTTGACAAATCATTCTTCCCAAATGTCAATATTTTCTTCTTGCCAAATTTATAGAACAAAGCTCAATTTTTGTTGCTTTTGGTATTCATTTGCTTGAATTACAATTGTAAATGTACACATAACAATAAAATTGAATTATTCTTTCTTTTTCTTTTTCTGCAAATTGTAAAAAAAAAATAAAAAAATAAAATAAAAACACATATCTCGTTTATTACTAAGGAATGAAATGTTAGTTACGTGTACATTTGCTGTCAATGGCCGTAAAGTTAAATTTTAGTAATTGTTAAGCATATTTATGTATAGTGAACTCTTTGATTATTTAGCATAATAGCACAACAGGCTGTGATGACTTGCAATGTTCTCCACAAAAATAGTCTTCTAGCTGTTACTTATTTGCTTAAATTATACATTAAAAATGTGAATAATTATATGAATATACATTTAAATTGTTAAGATTATTGTTACCTTGCTTATAAATAAAGGATCTCAAAAGTCTGTAAATTTTAAGGGAACTGTTAATTAGTTGTCATTATTGTTGTTTATTGGCATATCTTTATAATTTCTGTTAAAATTTGAAAGGAAATATGCACATGTGATTTTGAGATAGTTTTTTAAAGCCATCATAACTGTTCTCTTTAAATTTCATGATATTTTGAGGACTTAATTTATTGTTCAGACTTGTAAAAAAAGTCCTGATAGTGCATATAAGGAAAATGTACTGTTCAGTTTGTATGAATATATAAATACATATGTGGCAATGCTTGTAAACCTTCATGGACAAGAATCAAACTATAAAAATTATTTAAATTGTCACTCCATTAACATCGTATGATGAATATTAAAAAAAACACAATTCACATATTGTATTTATGTCTACATATAAACTTTTAATATGTTTATATTTTAAAATTTTGTCTAACTGCCTGAAAAAGTATATTCTATAATAAACATAATCTAGAAAAGCATTAGTTATTACTATTTTTTTTATTCATAGCATAAATTTAAAATAGCAATAAATAGAATATATTTATAGCTAAAACATAATTTTGTCTTTAAAGACATTTATTATTTCTTCCATTGTTGTTGGTTGTTGTTATTTTTGTGATTAATGATTTAAATAATTATCTAGCATTAATTTATACTTAAATGAATATTTCATAAATTGATAAGTAAAAAATTTATTTAGTACTCAAATTAGCAGCACAAACTTATAAAACTTTAGTTGAAAAATTCTTTGGAAACATTGAAACAATTTTAATTTAGTTTTTAGCATTATCATGAATTAAAATTCATTAATTAGTTATATAGATTCCAAATAATAACATAACAAGAGAACATGTTTTCAGAGAAAGGTTCTATTATTTATGATGTTAACATTTTTTTAACAAAACTAAAATTTTAACAGAACATTTGAACTTATAGAATGTTTCTTTGAAAATAAATCTACTGTTATTGATGAACATGCAGCTTCCTATCTCTCAGCTCCAACACTAATTTAAGTAAGATCAAATATGTGATTTTAAATGATGTAATGAAATATTTGCCCTACATTTTATAATATTGTTACCCATATGTATATGTATAAATATTTGATGTTTCTGAATGTAAATATAAATAATTGAATATATATATATATATATATATATATATATATATATATATATATATATATATATATATACATATGGAAAAAACTGGAGCCTTTAAAGATTTTAGAAATGTAAAAAGACCAAATTTTACCACATATTTTACTTAATAGTTGAAATAAGTGAAATTAAGTATTATTGCATACTTTGTACAAATGCTCTGCGTTAATTTATTTATAGAAATTGGAAGTGCCTAGTATATTTTTTTTTGTGTACTTAGAATGATGATAATTTTTTTGTGTGAGTGACTTTGTGATATTTAGACCAAGGAAGGCCTATGTGGTATTATTGATGTTTTTCCGTCATAAAATATATATTGTATTGCTCACATATTTAGGTATGAATCAGAAGTGTTACATAATAGAAGCACAAAATGTTTTGTCATACAATTAATGTGGTCCAGTAAGAAGCTTAGATTACTTTATTTTTTGCTAGTTTTGTTTCTGGGTTTAATAATGTTTATGATTGTGCAGTGAAATAAATAGATAATATTTTCGACAGCGATACAACTTTATGGTGTCTGCGCATAGAAAAAAAAAATCACAGCATAAATAAAGTAAATTTTTTAAAATATTTTTGTTTCTGGTAATAATTCACATCAAAAACATTTATTGTAAATATTATTATGTAAAATGAATCTTTAATATCCTTGAAAAAGTTATTCAATGCATATGATAATTTACTTTAATAACACTTGTTCTTTTTTCTCATTTTAAGATATGTTTATTTTTTAAAAACATTGTCAGATAATAAGGTCTTGGCTGTCAATAGTTTAATGTAACTCACAGTTCAAACATGTTTATTTGTATGCAATAAAAAACATAAACAATTCAAAAATGTGCAGGCACCTATTAATTAAATTAAAAATTACTTGCTTTAATGTTTCTGGGAAACTAACTTTCCTAGTTATATGCAAGTTATTTATAATTTAAACGTAATTACATGAATAAATATTTTCCAACTTGTCACTATTTTCTGTTACTAAAGGTTATTTATTATACATTGTGTGATTTTTCAGCTATTCATATTCCCTGAAGAATATAATTGTGGAGTGAATAGTTTTTTTAGCAAATGGAGTGTTTTTATATAAAATATTAATAATAATAAAAATAAGTAAATTTAAAAAAATTAAGAATACTGTATTTAGTGCCTCATAATTTTCATTGTTAAACACCACTTGGAAACATTGGAAAACTTGCTTAAAGTAATCTCTGTAATTATTCCACTTTAGCTACAGAACATATAACAATACTTTGTTCTATGATAGTTTTAAAATATAACAAATAAAAAAACAATTTTATAAAATATTGACAATATCAAATTTTCACATTGTGAAATTTTGATAGACAAATGTTCTGTACAATGCAATTTAGAGAAATGTGTAAATAATTACTTGTTACACGTTACTATGGTATACATATTGTTATAGCAACTCTTCTTACTAGAGCCTTATGTATAAGGAATGTGCTATTTCATAACCATATGTATCTCTGCTATTTAGATTCCAATTTATGAATGTAAATTAGATTTCTTTAATTGTGAAACTTTGATATTAAACAGTGAAATTTTAATTTCCCATGTTACAAGAATTCAAAATTTAATTTTTATTATCAAATATGGTATTTAAATAGCACAGACCTTCTTGTTATTTCAGTAGTATTGAAATTGTTATTCATAGTCTGTTAAATAAAAACTTAAAAATAAATAAAAAAATATCAATTTTAAATTTGAAGGAACAACTTTTTTATTCAAATACATTCAATTTAAAAATAAAAAAAGAAGTTTGGAAGTTTAGGCAATAGCTTTGCCAATGAAAAAGTTGGTTTGGTTCTGGATATTCAGATTCCTAGGAAAAGTATTAAAATAAATAAAATCAAATCAAAAGATTGAACAATTATTTAACAATTACCTATTAATATCTTTGTTAGTACCATTCCATATATATTTTTTTTCTCATTCCCTTCTGGTTTCAAGCATAACAACCCTTGTGAATAATAAATAAATTTTACATTAGTTTAAGCATAAATAATCTGGACAAATAAAGTCTATTAACTCCCATCCACCAGTAGCGGATCCAGGATTTAATTTTTTTTTTTTTTTAGAGGTAATTATTCTGGAAGAAAAAGAAAAAAGTGGTTTATAACTTATAAAAAAAATATGTTTAACTGGTCCTAAAAGAAAAAGGGGAAAAAAATAAGAACAGTAATTTCAGGAACAATAATGTGTTCAGTAAAAGATTTCTTATATATTTTTTTCGCATGTGCTTACAGATAGTAGCTGTGTATATATTTTAACTTGAAAAGAAAGTATATATTATAATTGTTTAAGTATTTAGCTTAGATCACTTACATAAACAAATATTGATCCTTGAAAAAAAAAAAAAAAACATTTTGGGAGGAGATTCAGCCTGAAACATCCCTCTCTGCCCAAAGATAAAATTTTCTATCCATTAACAAATTTTGATTGGGAATCAGAATATCTATATAAAATTCTTTGGTAACTGAATGTAAATTAAGTGAATGATGCATGTGAGGGTACTAAAGATTAGTACATTATTTTAATATATGGAGTGAAAATTTAAGTGAAAGTGAAGAAAAATTAAAGCTTAGAATGAAAAGTTTCCTTCTAAGGCAAAAATACTTTGCAAAACAAACATACTTTCTTACAAATTAAATAACTGTTTGTACATAAAGCACTTCAATGACTGAAAACCCCTTTTTAACAACCTACTACATTATAGGTTACTGTGGGATGAAATCACTCACAAAGTAAGAAAACAAGATATCTATTTGAAACAAGGATGTACTAAAAAAAAAAAATGGTTGAGGCAGAATTGAATATAATTTCCTAGAAAAATTATAATCAGCATTTCATCAATGTACTTGTAAAATAATTACACATGAATCGATTATGCCAGGAACGATACATGTGTCATTTTCATGAATTTCAGAAAAACAAAAAACTATATGATACCTATTACTATAATAAAGTTTTTTTTTTCTGAAAAAAAAATCATCCATTTTACTTCTGTCCATAGATGCAGACTTTTAATTTTGGTTGAGGGATCGATGGATCCAGCCCCTCTAATAATATGGTATAATTAATGACTTGAAATTAATCTAAAAAAAGGAAATCAAATAAAAAATTAGAGGGAAATAGTAATATATAATCAAAAAGAATATATGTAAGTGTAATGTTGATTAATAAACATATGTTTATATGTTAAAGATCATTATTGAATAAAGTGAGAGTCTTGATACTACATCATTGTTTTCATTTTAATTTGAATATGTAACATGGCGCAGTCGGTAAATTTTAAAAATTGTTCGGCTAATTAAATTAGTTAAATAAAAGTTTCAATTATTGGAAGATTGAAGGTGAAATTATTGATGAATAAGACGGAAAAGGGCATTCAAAACCTTAATATGTCTGGAAACCTAGCTGCTAATTGGAAATTTTGGCGACAGAAATTGAAAATTACATTATAGCAACCGATTTGGACAAAAAATCGGAAAAAAACACAATGTGTTCAGCTTTTGAATTTGATTGGAGACGGAGGTTTGATAAGAGTTCAAATTCTGAAGATTTAAAAACCCTTCTTGATAGATTTGAAAAGCATTTTCTACTAAAAAAGAACATTGAATTTGAAAGATATCAATTTTTCATCAGAAAACAAATAGGAGAGTCATTGGAACATTATGTAACAGAGCTGAAAAATCAAACACTGAATTATGCATTTGGGACTCTTAAAGACGATTTAGAGAAGAATATATTTATTTGTGGTGTACAAACTGATTTACTGAAAAATCATTACAATACGAAAAAAAGTTGGAAGACATATTAAAAATTGCTTTAGCCTATGAAGAGTCAACAGAACAGTCAAAAATAATTAAGGCAAGTAGTAGTCAAAATCTTATTGAAATAAATTACATAAATAATAGTGATAAAAATCGAAGAAATCCTGGAGCTAGAAGGGAACAGTGTTCTAACTGTTCTAATTTTAACAACAGGCATGGCACACAAGAGAGAAACACTTTATTTTCATAAAATATAAATAAAGGATTGCTGCCCAATTATATTGGGTTGCTATATACACAGCATACTCTTCTATCCTTAAGACAATATATGAACTTATATATAAATATACAGAAGTATTAGTTAATATTAGTAAAATAGAAATATATATATACATTTTTATTATTTTATTTATTTTTATAATTTTTTTTTTTTTTTTTTCCTTTTTCCTTCTTCTCATTGTTCATGCTTTTTTTTTTTTTTTTTATTTAACATTAAGTTTCCCTTTCTCTCACTTCTCTCTCTTTATCGCTATTGTTTTCAATTATTCACTAAATAAATAAATAAACAAATACATAAATTAAAACTCTCGGGCTAGCCATGCACGTGGTGGTGAATGATTCCCAGGGAGTCGAGGACTATATTTTCAGCCAACCTCGCTACGTCCTTAATGTCGACACCTAGTTCCTCGAGGAAGCTCCTTGTTCTTTTTGGGATAGTTCCGCGAGACCCAAACCAGAGGCCTCTCACGGTGAACTCTCTCTCTCCGAAGGTCTCACGGAATTTCTCTTTTAGGAAAGGGATACATTTATCGTACGTGTTCTTCTTTTCCCTTTCCACTTCACCCGCCTGATCGAGGTCATTGCTCTCAAAGCGGACAGTTGGATCCAAGATCAGCGCTGTCCTTCCTGTCTTGGGAAATGCGACGATATCAGCGTATCTCGTAGAGCCTTCACTATCGATGCAATATACCTCGTCAAAGCAGGTGAATTTTTTTTCCCTAAGGAGCCTCATCAACTCGAACTTGACCCGGTGGTGACGACGTGTTATGAGGAGGGAGTTGTTGGGGCATTTTCCCAGCACATGTGCTGGTGTTTCAGACTCTCTGCCGCATTTACGGCAGAGGGACCCAACTTCTCTGACCTGTCCGCTGACTCCTGGGACTCCACGCAGGGGTGCATAATTAATGTTTAGTTTTAGGGCATTCGACCATTCAGACCCAGAAAGTACTTGCTTTTCGTAGATGTATCTATTCGCTTTCGGGGTCTCTTTAAAATGGCGAACACCAATACCCTGCCACCTGCAGTTGGCCCATTCCTCAAATGCATTTTCTCGTAGCGACTGCCGTAGAGCTTTCACATTTCGATGACCCTGATCAACCCCCAATCTCTCGGCACATTCAGCAATTTCAGCCGAATAATCGAAGGTAGACTGAAAAAGGGCATCTGGTACATTGGACAGTCGCTGAGCAATGGACCAATGTTGAAGAGGAGCCTCCCATTGGCAGCGGATTAATCCCAATCCTCGGTATCTCCTGGGGGCATATAACATCGCTGTGGAAGTATTCGCAGGGAGTCCAATAATGGCCTTTACGCTCCTGCGAATCATAGTGTCGATGCCCTCCAGTATAGCAGGACGTAGCTTTGTTAGGGGCGCAGTTTGGAGAGGGTAAGTAAGACCCGGGAACAGATATTGATTGACAATGTTGAGTTTCTGCTCAGGTTTAAGTAAGCAAGAGGTTACCAGCTTGTTTAGATTATCATTCAATTTAGTCACCGAATCTTCGTTGAATTGCAGCTCTCCCGAGAATGTACATCCTAAATACTTAATCGTATCTCCATTCTTCAATGTTTGGATGTACTCACCATTCTCAAGGGAGAGCACCGTAGTTTCCAGCTCTCCTTTATTTATAACGATGCCCATACTTTTTTGAGGATTTATAGCCAGACCAATTTCTTTAAATGTTCTTTGTATGCTGTCAATCACTCTTTCTGCAGCCCCCTTGTCACGCGCCGACACTGCCTGGTCATCCGCGAAACCTGTGAGGACCACACAATCCTGCTCATTCCTTAATTTGTATCCAAATTTCTTGGAAAAGTCCTCGTCACACAGGTCGCGGTAGAGATGATCGATGGCCAGGTTGAAGAGTGAAGACGACAGGGGGCCGCCTTGGGGTACACCGCGCAGCACTTTGATCTGGCTAGTTGCATGGACACCGTTGCCAATCTTTATGGTGTTCGTGCTAAGGAGAGCTGATATGACATTTGTAAGATTCGGTGACACACCTCTCGCTTCTAAGGAGCTTACGATGTGTTTGTGCCCAACATTGTCAAAAGCACCGACAACGTCGAGGAAAACTATCGCACAGTCATTTTTCATTTTTTGTGCATCTTTTAATACCGCGTCGATGATCCTCGCGTTGACGTGCGTTCCCGGGAGGCCTTTTATAAAGCCTCTCTGACTCTTGTGGAAGGTGACCTGCTTTCTTAATTCGTAGTCCAGAATCTTCTCTATGATTCGGCGCACAATCGAGTATATGGTGATCGGTCTCCAGGTAGAGATATTGTTTATATCACCTTTGCCCTTATATATCAATATTGTGCGCCCTTGTCGAAGTGGTTCCGGAACATAGGCCACCTTCAGCATTATCTCTGCAATCGTTTTAATAATGCTTGATACGTCAAAATATTTTATTGTGCGGATCAGAACTCCATCAGGCCCCGGCGATGTGTCCATTGATGTTGATTTAATGGCTTTCCTGATAGCTTCTATCTCAATGGACAGCAAATCCGGCATCGGGGCACACTGTTCGTAATCCGCACGCCCGCAGAGATTTTCGCTCTCAAAGAGGTCTTTATAATGCCTCTCGATTTCGGCCATTTTTAGAGGACACCGTTTAGGAGCGTCGGCATTCATTACAGTTTGCACAACCTTTTTTCTTTTATTATAATAATTATATTGGGCAACCTCGTACTGATACTGCTCTTGCCGACGACTCCTGTCTACTTTGTTTGCCCTCTGCGGATTTGAGACTTGTCCAGCACCCTTGTCAGCCATTTTCATTTTATTTTTTTTCCTCATCCTATAAAATTTTACGGCTGGGTGCTGGGGACCTGGCAGTTCCGCATTGATGACTTTGAGGAACTTTAGGAACTTGCCTACGGCCTCATCAAAATCCGCAGTATTCACCATATCTTGCTTTAAAAGGTTCTTGAACGTAGTAGACCATTCAACAATGTCCTCTTTTATTTTTGATGACTCACCCTCTCCATTTCTAGGACCTATCACGTTCTTTACTATGCCCCTCAATGTATTATTATTCGCCTCCCTGGGATGTTTTTTTGCAATGTGGGTTCCGAGACCTCGTTCGCCCTTAAAAGAAAGCCCGCATATCAGACAAACTTTATCATCAGGGCGTAGAGCTTCATTTTGCCGCTCACTAAGTACCTCTGCGACATTCAGCGGATCATTTGGCAATCTGGGAAAGACATCATCTATCGACACCGTCTTTCCCCATACCACCCCTTCTGTGTCAGGCCATTCTACTTTAATAAAATTATTTTCTCCGCCTCCTGCAGTAGCCACAGACATCACAGAGGCAACAACCGCCTCTTGAACAGGTCCTCCAGTTCTCAGAACCCATACCTTTTGTCCAACTTCGATTTTCTTCGTTGGTATTTTGTTCATTGCAATATTTTTTTTTCGTTCTAGACTATGCCCACCACGCGCATGATTGAAACAATCTGTGCATAATTAAATAAATAAATAAATACAAAGTTAAAAACTATAAAATTAAGTGTTAAATAGTGTTATAGTTAAAATATAAAATCGATAAAAGCTTAAAAAAAATATACATCTATCAAATAAATTGCTTATAAATAAGTTACAATATAAAATCAGTAAAAAGTTTAAAGTTAAAATTTAAGTACAAGTTAAAAATAAGTGAAAGTTAAAATCTAAAAAAGTTAAAATCTAAGAAAGTTAAAAAGTTAAAATCTAAAAAAAAGTTAAAAAGTCAAAGTCTAAAAAGGTTAAAATCTAAAAAGGTTAAAATCTATAGAATAATTTCCTAAAATGAGTTAAAATGTAAAATCAATTAACTGTTAAAAAGTTAGAATCTAAAAGAATAAATAAATAAAACAATAAAAATAGTAATTGCCTAAATCAGTTAAAAATCAAAAGATAAAAATTTAAGTAGTTATAATCTAAAAAAAAACAATATACATCCACCTATCCACATCACATTATCAAACCTAATATATAAAATAAATTACAAAATATAGGATCATTAAATACTTTTAAAAAAAAAGAAAAAATTCAGTTCAGCAATAGTAAAAAAAAAAAAAAAAAAAAAAAAAAAATGTCCACTTTAAAAATTTGATTTAAAACGTTCTATTAATAATAAATTATGATAGTAAAAACTTATTTTTTTCTTTTTATATTTTATGAGAGAAAGGGATCGAATATAAAAGTTACGTAAGCGTCAAATTAGTTGGGCTCCGTCGATGATTGTATTGATGAGACGACACTGACCTTACTGAGCGGTGGAGGGGGCCGACAGGTTCCAGGCTGCAGAGTGATAAGGCTCCGGTCCCACAAGTATTATCACTTTCGTTGCCTTCTGATTCTGGCTAATATCCTAGCTCAATTTTCATAAGATCTCATATGCAGGTCTTTAACATACAGCTCCGTCTGAAAAAACCAAAAGAAATATAGGAAATTCATTTAGTATATTTTATATGGGAAAAAATTAAAATATCATCAGTAGTTACATTAACTCATTTAATTGGATGTAGTGTGAGCAATATGGATGTACATTTCGTCTGTGTTCAAGCAATGAATGTCTTAACTGACATTCAGCAAGTGAAGTCTTCCATAAAACACTCACCAAAATATTTGATCTAGAGGGAGTCAGTGCGTACATAGATGACCTCATAATATATGTTAAATCAATAGAACAACATGACAAAATTTTGAAAAAGTACTAGAAATAGCATTAGTCAATAACATAAAATTCAACAAATGTAAATGTAAAGTAGCTCATCATGAAATAACATTTTTGGAACACAAATTTTCAGCAGAAAGAATGCAGGTTGATGAAGAATGAATTCAAAGTATTATGAAATATCTCACTCCATTACATAAAAAAGACCTAGAAAAATTTCTAGGAATAATAAATTATATAGGTAAGTACATACCTAACTTAAGTGAAATTCATTTTCCTGTTAGACAGCTCAATAAGAAAGACTCAATTTTTCTATGGGATAAAAATTGTTAAAAAGCTTTTAGGAAAACAAAGGAAATATTAATAAAAGTGCCAATTCTAAAATTTGTTGATACCAATAAACAGTTAACTATATCACTAGATGCAAATCAAAATGGTCTAGGGGCAGTGCTACTTCAGGATGGAAACCCTGCATATGCTTCAAAATCATTATCACAATCCCAGAAAATGTATGCTGTAATAGAAAAAGAACTCCTTGTAATTGTTAATGGATGTGAAACATTTGAGCTATATATTTTAGGTAAAACAACAGTTATTGAAACAGACCATAAACCTCTAATTTAAATTATTAAGAAACCTCTATATCAATGTTCATTACATCTGCAAATGCTAATTAGATTGCAAAACTATGATACTGTTCTAAAATATGTACCAGGAGAAAAATATGTATATTGCAGATGCTTTCTCTAGGATGAATCCATCAGACAATGAAGATATTAAGTTTGAAAAAGATATTGCAGCTCAGGTGTGCATTTCAAACATAAATATCACAGGAGAAAATTTTAATCTTGCAGATATTGGCCAAGAAACTAAAAATGATCAAGATTTAAAAATATATATAAATCATGGATGGCCAAAGGAACATAAACACATTCCAAATGCATTAAAACCATTTAAAAGATAAAGTGAAGAATTAATGGTAGTTGATGATATAATTTATAAATCAGACAAAATAATAGTTCCTTAAGTGTTGAGAAAAGAAATTCTAAATCATCTACAATATAGCCATCTAGGGATTTTATGCACTAAAATAAGTGCCACAGAAAATTACTTTTGGCAGGTATAAATAAAGTAATTGAAGATTGGCAATATCCTGTGAAATATCTGCTTCGAACCAGAATTCTAACCAGCGAGAGTCAATGATTATGATGAGTGAAATACCAAACAGACCTTAGCGAAAACCAGGCTGTGACCTATTTTCACTAAAATCTGCAACTTATTTACTGGTGGTAGATTATTATTTAAAATATGTAGAGGTAGAACAACTACATAGATTGGATAGTGAGGCTATCATAACACATTTAAAAATAATATTTTCAAGACATGGGATTCCAAAAATAGTGTTGAGTGATGGAGGTCCTCAATTTTATTCATTGCAATTCGAAAAATTCTCAGTTAACTGGAATTTCCAGCATTTAATAAGCAGTCCAACATATACTCGAACTAATGGATTAGCAGATTCATCAGTACAGACTGTAAAAAGAATTATGATCAGAGCAGTAGAAGACAACAAGTACATATTTATGGCTTTACTTCAATTCAGAAATACACCAATGGAAAGGTTGGGATCCTCTGCTCAACTACTGTTTGGAATAAGACAGAGATAATATTCCATCGCCTAAAGATCTGCTTAATCCCAGAACAATTGATACAGGCCAAGTAAAAAATACCCTAAAACAAAATCAAGAGAAACAAAAGTATTATTATTATTGAGGAATTAAAATTTTGGAACCTCTGCAAGATGAAGAAAATGTATGATTTCAAAGGGAAGAAATATGGAAAAAAGGTCAAGTGATAAGAAAAGGACCAAGATCATACTACAAACAGAAAATTCTTCAAACCTCTCATTAATTACAATTAAGATACAGAAGAGGATTGTCAGACAGATGAAGAAGCAGCAGAAGGAGAACACCACAGAGATAGCACCGTATATAATTCAGGTGATTCAACATCCTCTGAACCAAAATACATCCCTCAACAAGTTTCAAGATTAAGAAGAGTGGTAAAGCGTAAGATACCCCTGGACTTATAAAAATATATCAATAAAAAAAACAAAAGTTACAATGTTGATAATAAATGTTAATAATAAACATATGTTTATAGGTGAATAAAGTGAGAGTCTTGATACTACAATTTTGTTTTCATTTTAATTTGACTATGTTACACTAAGTAAACAAAACAAAAAGGAAAGAACTGAAAACAATCTTATCTGAATAGTTGACAAGCTGAGTAATTCCTACACAGCACCATAAACAACCTTACTCTGCCTAAGTCTATTAACTGTTATTTGTGAAGTTCATATATTATTTTACTTTTATCTTTATTATTATTATTATTTTATATATTTATTTTTTCACTCTTGCTTTGTTTTATTTATTATTATTATTTAAATTAGTTCTTAATTATTTATATTTTTTCTTGTAGATATTGTAATATTTCTTATATTTTTTAACTAATAATATAACCTCGTGGAAGATGACTTTAGTGTAGTGAAACTTTCAAAACAAATATGAGGTTGTTAAATAAAAAACAAAATTATAAGAATAGTAATATATAAAATTGAAATTTATAATTATTTTATATCATATGAGTTACTGATAATCAGATCAAAAACACTCAGACAAACTAATATTAAGTACACTAAATGCTGGTTGATTTTAAAATAAAGTCAATTATGAGTTGGCAAGCTGGCCTTTTTTCTATACACACTTTTTTTTCCTTTGTGTCACTGAATTCATTTGTCTTCTAATATTTTCTTATGTTCAGCCAAACACACCTTCCAAAATGGTAACACTTTCATTTACTCAACTCAAGCTCCCTGGGAGATCATCTCTCTCGTATTTCCAAACTAGTGACTCTGCCAAACAACAACTGCTTGCCAAAACAAAAATCCTTTTTCCCTCTTCTCTTTGGGATTTTCCTTTTAGGGGAAACTACAGAGCATCCATTTTCTTTCTCCTGAACTAGTGAAACTATTTTTCAAATTTAAACATCCCCTGACATTAGCAGAACTAGATTAGGTTGCCTTTTAACAGTTCAATATTTATTTACTAAATCATTTTATCAACTTCCAATAAAGGTGTATATTACAGTATATATTGTATGAATAGCTTATTTTTTTTTTCTTTTAGAAATTTTTTATAGAGAAATATTACAATCTGTCTCAAATGAAATTTATAATAGTGTTCACAATCTATGTACAATAAATATAAATAAATTAAACAAAAAAATAATATAGCTAAAACTAAATGTATATAAACAAAAAAAGGGCATAAGGCAAAGATGTGCCAGGCAGGGAAAAGCGGCTCTCCACCAAAGTGCAAGAGTTGTGTGATGTCTGGGAAGGCGCTACACAAAATAAAGCATTGTGCTGTAAGCAGAGAGTGCCTTGATCACTTGCCAATGATAATACTAATAGTTTTTTTCTGTTATAATTCACTTTTTTATTGAGAAATATTGCAATCACATTAAACACAATAGTAATAGTGATATAAGAGGAGCTCCAGTGCCACCCCTAGACATTTGGCCCCCCAGGGCAGTTGCATGTCATGAGCGCCTTGTAAGGAATATTTTGATTGCTACACACAAAATTAGGGTAGACATCTGTCAAATTGATTTATTTTTTTTTTAATAAATTAAAATTTCAATTGGTGTAGAATTTTCTTGTATTAATATTTAACCAAAAGAGAGCAATTTTTCACACAATTCTGTACAATTTATATCATTCTCTGAATTTATCGTTGGAACAAGTTGCAAATTCATGCACTGTTCTATCAGTTGTTCGCGGATTTCTCCTTTTAAAATTGTTAGTTAAAAACCGCAACCAATCGAAAAATACTTCAATTGATCGAATCTTTCATGTAACTCAACCATAACGTTATCTAATTGTTTTATGTTTATATTTTATAGACATAAAATACAATTACAAAGCAAACTTACTGGTCTGGAATAAGATGTATACCTACAACCTTCTGTGTAGTCCAAAAGAACCTTACATAAGTCGTTAAGTAAGAACAATGGTGTCTTTGTCGCTCTTTTCTTCCCTCCAAGGAGCAATTGAACCTATTGTTCACCATAAAAACCCAATTCCATCTGTCTTTTATGAAAGGTCGATAACTTTATAGAAACATATTACTGGTACAACTAATAATTAATTTCTTAAATTCTTGTATGTTATTTTAAATTTCAAGTGTATTTGATTCAATATCTCTCTAATTCAAATGATTTAATATTAGATTATGCAATTTTTTATTATAAGTGGAGGGTGCTCTTCGGGTGATCGGCTCGGCGCCGCGGGGCGATTGCCCCGGTTTCACCACCCTAAGGCCCGGCACTTTGAGGATTTCGGTGTGGGGATAATTTGATCTGCTTAAACATGAGTACATTTCAGAGCCTGTTATTTTGTTTAATTGCGAACAAAATAAATTCATATTTTATTGATTTCATCCTTAAACTGACATTTCATGAAATAAAATCCGATATGACAAAAGTTTACTATTTTTTATATAAATTAAGATGTAGTTAACCTCACACACATACTTTTTAAAAAATCAATAATGAAATAATTCTTATGTTTCAATACCTGTCTAATAAACCACATTTTAAGTTTTTAGAATGCTATAATCTCTTTGCAACAAAAAAATAATTATGAGATGGAAGAAATTTGAAACCCTACTATTCATATTGGTGAATGCAATTTTGATGTATTCTCTAATAATATGTCAAGATATGAGCAGTAGAAAAGAAACTTTATGGTAAATATAAATTACATTTTTTTTAAAAGTAAATAAAATATCTCAAGTTTATGTTAAGTTAACTAATTTAGATCTGTTTCCTCCATTTTTTTATAAAAATTTGAATTTATATTAATCAGCATATCTATCTATCTATACTGGCTCTACAACTTGCTAAGTCATGGCCTCTGCCAACAGCATCCGCCTGGCGTCCCTACTTTGTGCTGCCACCATCCAGTCTCGAACTCCTAGCTTCCTGGCATCTTTGACCACTCTGTCCCTCCATCTTAACTTTGATCTTCCTATTCGTCGCGCTCCATGCAGGATTTCAACCAACACCTTCTTTGGGATCATGTCGTCTCTCATTCTGGCCACATGACCTGCCCATCTGAGACGGCCAGTTCTTATAAAATTGACAATATTGGCCTCATTAAAATGCTGGTAGAGATCTTGATTTTTCCTCCTTCTCCACTCTCTATTCACACACACTGGACCACTTTCAAATTCTTCTTAAAATTTGTCGTTCAAATATTAAGAGATCCTGCTCGGCTGCATTGTTAATCGTCCAGGTCTCTGATGCATGTCTTAAAACCGGTCTGATAAGAGTCTTATAGAGGATTACTTTGCTACGCTCAGTCACCAGGCTGCTTTTCATGTGTTATGTATGTGAATTCTGATACCTGTTCAAGCCTGAAGGGTCCAAAACACACCCTAGTTCCATGTCCTGGGATCTCCTGGGTTACCAAGTATTTTGTTTTTTCCTCGTTGACAGTAAGGACGAGTTTCCTCGCTGCAGCCTCCAGGTTCAGAAATGATCGTGCAACCGCTAGCCGAGAAAGCTCAATAATGACTATATCGACGGCAAAAGTGAGGAACTGAACAGTCCTATGGAAGATCGTGCCAGATGTTTAGGACTCACGAACTGCTTTTTCTAGGGCCAAGAGAAACAGGAGGCATGCCAAGGCATCATCACCCTGTCTTACACCCCCTCTCGTAGCAAATTCCTCCGATACGTTGCCTTTATTTTAACAACACAGACCACCTCGTCCATTGTTAACTTGGTCAGCCTGATAAGCTTGGAGGGGATGTTGAACTGGCGTAATACATCGTACAGCTTTTGATGGTCGATCGTGTCGTAGGATGATTTAAAATCGACGAAGAGGTGGTGAGTTTTCAGCTTATATTCCTGCCCCCTTTCCAGGATAGACCTCAGACAGAATATCTGGTCGACCGTTGACCTTCTTCGTCTGAATCCGCACTGGTACCGACCAATCTCTCGCTCTGCAAACGGCAATAGTCTGTGGAACAGGATGTTTGATAATATTTTATATGCGCACGGGAGCAGAGCAATACCGCGATAGTTAGAACATTTCAATAGGTTTCTCTTCTTGTGGATCGGGAATATGACTGTCTTCTTCCAGTCTGTAGGCATTCTTTCCTCAGTCCATATGTTCACCAACAAGTTGTGAAGGAGCTTGAAGAGTTCATTACCTCCATGCTTAAATAGTTCTGCAGGAAGTCCATCAATTTCTGGGGCCTTATTATTTTTTAGTTTGTTGAGGGAATCACTTACCTCGTCTTCATCTGGTGGTTCCAGGTCATCCCTTCCATCCTGACCGAAGGGCAGCTCCATCCCTTGGCTATCTATACTTTGACCATTCAAAAGCTGCTTGAAATATTTTCTCCATTCTGCTAGGCAGGCCTGTTCCTCGGATAGGAGAGCTCCCTGATCATCCATACACATTGAAGGTATTTGTTTGAATGGTCTCCTAGTGCTATTAACTTTATGGTAGAACATCCTGCTATCTCCAATGGTCCTTGATTCCTCCAGGTCCTTCAACCCCTGGATAATTCCTTCTCTCTTCTTTCCTTCGACTGTACCACGTGTGCGCCTGTTGATCATTAACTGGTATGCTGCATTTATAACTTCTGTAGCTATTCGACAGTCTTCATCAAAGCAGTTTTTCCTGTTTTCCTTTTCAGCATGTCCCAGTATGGCTTCAGCGGCTTGCTCGATAGATTTGCGACAGCTATTCCAAATGCCGCCTACACTGTCTTCCGGGTCCTCCATGCAACTTAACTGTGAGACAGAAAAGCTGTAGAAAAGCCCTACACTAAGCGCAACATTGTACAATGCCATAACTGCCAGGCTTATGGTCATACGAAACGCTATTGCCACCACATTCCTAGATGTGTCAGGTGCGGCGATCAACACAAAACAGAGGACTGCCAGAAGTCCAGAAGAACACCAGCAGTATGCGCTTTATGCCATCAAGGGCACCCAGCGAACTACGAGGGTTGCCAAACATATAGGGAACTGAAAGCAAGAATTTATGCAGCTCCAAGAGAAGAACGGCCATCCAGGCCACCAAGACAACCCTCTAGAACTGTAAATACAAGAGTGTCCTATGCTCAGATGTTCAAAGGAGACACTGCATCCACACAAACTCAGGCCCTGCCACAAGAACCTCAACCTCGAGTATTCACATCTCAAACTCAAGACCCTTATCCCATCTCTGAACCTAGGCCTAATAACCAGAAATTCATTCCTCCTCCTCCCAATGCCACTGACCTCACAAGCCTATTGACTTCATTCCTCTCTGAATTCAGGTCACTCATCACTCCTCTCATTTCCTTACTTACCAATGTTGTATCCAACCTCATCCCACAGCCGAGAAATCCTTAAATGTTCCCAATCAAATCCCTCTCCGTTCTCCTTTGGAATGCGAATGGTATTCGAAATCACATCAACGAACTAACAATCTTATTACAGGACAAAAACATTGATATAGCATTAATAACTGAAACTCGACTTACCAACAAACGACCACTTAACATCCCCAACTATCATATCTATCGAACCTGACCATCCTGATGAAACAGCACATGCTGGCACTGCCATAATTATCCATCAATCCCTTTCCTATAATCTATTCCCTTTGCTAACCCATAATTTCCTACAATCCACTGCCGTGATAATCCAAACTTCCCTTTACCCAATAGCAGTAGTCGCAGCATACTCCCCGCCTAAAATACCTATCTCAGAATCCCAATTAACTTCCTTCCTGAACTCCTTAGGACACCACTTCCTTCTAGGTGCAGACTTAAATGCCAAACACCAGCAATGGGGAGCCAGACCTACAAATTCCCGAGGACGAACATTGCTATCTGCACTTAATTCCCATCACAGCAACATCCTCTCACCCAATTCTCCCATATACTGGCCAACAGATCCTAACCGCAATCCCGATCTCCTAGATTTTTTCATCCAGAAAGGTCTAGGGTCCCTTAATTATTGCATTTCAAGACTTGATGATCTTTCCTCAGACCATAGTCCCCTAATCCTAACGGTCTCCACATCACCAATTCCCAAACCACCTCCACCTTCATTTATGTCATTTATTTAGGGGGTCAGTTAATTGGAACCTCTTCCATCAAATACTGGATGATAATATTGACCTCAGAGTTTCCTTAAAAACATCTGCAGACCTCGATGAAGCAGTATATTCCATGACTACCTTGATCCAACAAGCAGTTTGGACTGCATCACATGTGGTTGCCTTTCCAACCAAAACCCTCGCAAAATTTTGTTTTCCTTGACGGACATGTTTTAAAAGAATGACTACTTCCTCCGCAGTTCCAACATTGAAAAGAATAATTGGGTTTAGCAACCTCTTCCCTGCATTCCTTTATTGTTTCCACTGCGTTGACGTGATTGGTTCCTTTTCCTTGAGGCGGCTGATAGGCCAAATCTGGTTCAAGTAATCCTTTACTTGGAGGAGGAGGTCGATACATGCTTACCCTCCACCTAACCTCTTCTAACTGTCTCCCGAGAGTTATCAAGGTCTTCAACGTGGTTACTTGTTGTAGTGAAAATCGATCCAAATAGTAGGGATCAATATTCTTTTTGATTATCCTCAATATTTCGTCTTCAGAAGGAACAGTTGATATTCTGTTAAAATAATTTTTCATAACTGTCACGTATGATCCAATCGATTCTGTAGGTCCTTGGGTTCTTCTCCTTATTTCATCCCATAATCTGTCCTCGTAGTCCAACGGTGTATATTCGGCTTTCAACTCTGAGACAAGTTCAGGCCACGTTGTAACTTTTCTCCTAATTGATCGAAACCAAATTAGTGCTGGATCCTCAAACAAATCATACGCCGCAACAAAAAGATCATCTTCCGTGGTATTCCTAGCTAGTCTTAAATCTTCAACTGTTTCAAGAAAAGCGTGCACACTTAAACCCTCTCCATCTCCCGTGAAGTTAATTCCCCAATCTCTTATGGGAATTTGAGTCTTTTGTATCACGTATGTAGCCACCACTACGCCTACATCCTCATGAACGGCTGTTGTAAGTCTTTGAGTATTTTCGGCTGATTCATTAGCCTTGGCTTCACTTTGCTGCGAATCTTCGGGATTCTGCTCTTCAACATTCTCATTTTGGTTTTCTGATTTATTTTCAAGTTCTTCAAAAAGATCTAGACACTTTGAAATAGCCTCCGATTTTTTTCCTATTTCGGTAGCATCTGTGGTCGTGATTCGGGTCAGTCTATTAATTAGATGTTGCAATCTGGTGTCGATCTTATCAATTTCACCAGCGGAACTAGTAGGTGATATCGAAAATATTTTTTTCTCGATTACTGTAACAGTTGTTAATTTTTTCCTCATTTCGTCCACAGTATTTATTCCAGTAATTCCACGAATCTTTAATTCATACTCCAACTCCTCTTTGAATAACCTATCCACATTCATTTTAATTCGATTTAGATTTTTCTAAAAAAAAAAAATAAATATTTTAAAAAAATTCACAAATAAGAAACTAAATTTTCCTTTTATATCCACTTTATTTACTCAAATCCCTGTTCAAGGGCGCCATTTTGTTACGGTCTTTAATTCGGAAAAATCGTTTCCGCAACAAGGTTGCCGGATGCTTAGTGGAGACGGCAGGGTTCGCAAAAAAAAAATAATAATAAATAAATAAACAAGGGTCAATTAATTATTAATAACTTTCTAATGAGCGCAACGCTATTTAATTGGTTGAAATTGGAAAATAGCGAAAACCATAAAAAAAAAAAAAAAAAAAAAAAAGATTAGGACGCGGAGTGAGCTACGAACTCGGAATCTTTGGGTTTTAAAACATATGTTAATTAACCTTCCTACTTGGTTAACCTGTCGAACCTTCTTAATTGGTTAGTTATGACTTTCCCTAATCCCTCGAATAGAGTTTTACAATGCCTTATTAAACCTTAAAAAAAACAATATAATATAAACATAAAACATGAAAACAAATAGAAGAAAAATAAGAAAATTAAACTGGCTATTATTAATACTAATGATGGATTTACTTATTTCTATTAATTTAAATAACTGTTAAAGGAAATGAAAATTATGAACAAGAAATTAGATTTATAAGAAAACAAAGAAAGGAAAATTAACTTTAATTATCAAAGAAAAGATTATAAAATTATTATAGGAATGAACATTAACTTACAACTATACAATATACCAATTACAAACATTTGGAAATATAAATAGATCGAAAAAAAAACTTATATGTACATATTTACAATATCCCACTGGTTGAACTCTGTCCCATTGACACATTGGGTTATCTGAAGAAGCGGCAACTTATTCGAACTAGCGTCTTCAATGTCTCCACAATTTATCTCCTCAAGTTGTGAAAATGTTCGTTCACCAACTTGTAATATCAAGCGGCACTCGACGCTCATATTCACAGGTTCTTGGAGAAGCAATGAAAATCCGGTGTACACCGTAAAACTAATAAAATATTTCACAACTAAAAGTCCTTAGCGTGCCTCAACACTCGCGAGGTGCCGCCATCTCTCTCTCGACTCGACTGTCTTTTTTTGCCTCCCAATCAGCTGTTTCCTGTTCCACTGACTTAAAGATAATATTTACAACTAATACTTTAAACTAGACTTATTATAAACTATTGCTTATTATTAAAACTAACACTAAATACTTAATTAACTAATACTTAATTATATATTTAACCCTATTCGAGTTAATAATAAAAAAAAACTTATTATTATTTTTAAAAACTAAAAATTATTTTACGAACTAATTTTTTTATTATTTTTTTTTTTCGTTACAATCCTAACTTAAATATACAACTTTTGGGTATAGGAATAGGTAAGGTAATATTAGGTAATGGGTATAAAACATTCTGGTTATACAATATATATACGTCAATATCTTCAATATATCTAATAAATAATTTTTGATTATTAATAGTAATGGTCTTACAAGAAGTAATATCATTTTTGGTGACTTTGTTAATACATGGATTTGTATGTAATAAAACATCTGTACAATAATAATTAGTTTTGATATAGGTTCAGTTTCCTGTATAAGATTGATTGATGGAAAACAAAATTAAATGATTTGGTACTACAGTGGTTACAAGATTATTCTGATGAATAGAGGGTACAGATAATAAATATAAGGTTGACAATGTTTTACTTTCTTTAGGGATTGATAAAATGTAATGAATTGTACCATCTCTTATGGCACAGTGGATTTTGCTAGTTAGCCATTAAGTTTCTAAATCGTTACTTATATATTTTTGTTTGAGGTCAGTGTGTTTAATAATGTCAGCATGTGGTATCCCGAGTCTAAACATTTCTAAAGAATTATGCCAAGGATTCTAATAGTTATATAGTTAATGATAGAATAAAGTTCTTCTAAATGTATTTTATATTTGTTTTTGTCAGTTTGTGTAATCACTTATTATTATCATTTATAATTTGTATATCTTCATTGAATTTAGAAATCATATTTTTATTGATTAAATAAAAGTTCATTAATTAAGTTATTCTGAATATAGTTTTCGTTTTGTTCTAGATTTTCTATAATTGAATCATACCTTTCCTTGTCTGAAGCATCCATATTAGCCATTTAATAGCAGTGCCTAGACCATTAATAATACCTCGCTTACTTCTATCGTGAGTCGTTAGCGATTCTATTTTATTTTCTAAATAAGAGTTTTTTTTGAGTGCCAAATTGTAAATTGATTCATTTGCAGGAAAATGTATTAATCCTTTTTTAGTAGTCTGTATATTTTCAATTAAATTATAGAAGTGCAAATAGTGAATTATTGTTTCATAATTTTCTAACACATATGAGCCGGCAAGCTTAAAAGTCATTAGTCCGCCTGAGTGTGTCACGTCAGTTATTTGATAAGCTTGAGTCCGAGCCGCTGACAGCATTGTCCCTATCATCAGTTGCTTGGATGTCATCATCTGTAAGCAAAACAGTCTTCTCACGCGTCTTTCTAGGTCTTCTTACATTTTTAATATGGGCATGCACAATCTTATTTTTGTCTATAAAGGTTTTGACAGGCCTAAATACGTTTTCGTCTTTTGTTCTAACTCTTCTTTTAATATATGCTTCGTCTGGAATTTCCGGTGGGTCTTCACGATTTTGATGATTGGCGTTCGGTTCTTTTTTCTTTTTCCTCCGATATTTTACAATTCGCTAATTTATGAATAACGTTTAATTTGTCGTGATATTTTTGTACTAAGTTATCTTTAATTATTTGTTCATCTCGGTCTGGGTCAATAATTTTACCACAAGTTAACTCGTTGGGAGTTAACTTAAGATTTTTATTTAATGTTTCATTAAATGTTCTTAAATCAATATTTACATTAGTTTCTAAACTATTGGAAGGGTTTTCTTCATTTATAATCCTTCTTCTTCTTCTTCTTTGTATTCCTCTTATGCCATTAATTAGCGTCGAGGAGCCTCAACCAGTGCAGCCACTCTTCCCGGTCCCTGCTTAGTCGCTTCATCTCATTAAGGGTTTTGCCTCTTTTACATCCAATCCTTTGAATGTAATCCTGGAACGTGAGTCTGGGGCGTCCGCGTGGTCTCCTTCCTGTGGGTCGAGCCTCTAATATCCTTATAGGATTCAAATTCTCATTCATGCGGCAGACGTGTCCAAACCACTGGAGTTGCCGTCTTTCTAAAGTAGTTTTAAGTTCGGCAACTCCTAGCTGCTCTCTAATGCTTTCATTCCTAATGCGATCCCTTCTAGTTCTGCCAACAGATCTGCGTAGGAACCTCATTTCTGCTGCCGTTATGCGACTAGAGTGCCTGTCTAGCATTGTCCAGCTTTCTCCGCCGCAGGTGAGTGTAGGTAGGTAAACAGACTTATATACGTGCATTTTGGTCTTCTTGTCTACTTCGTGATGGCCGATAATGCTATTAGTAGTCTGGTAATATACCTGATTCGCCTTACATATTCTACTTGATATTTCGGCGTCTATCTTACCAGAACTACTAATTACGGTCCCCAGGTAGGTATATTCAGTCACCACCTCAAGTGTCTCGCCATTGCAGATCAGCTGAACATCTTCTCGCTCTTCCCTCGTCATAACCAGCACTTTACTCTTGGAGGTGTTAATTTGCATCCCTTTCCTGAGCAACTCTTCCTCCCACTCTACCAAAGCTTGTTGTAGTTTGGTCTTTGTGTCGGCTATTAGGACTATGTCATCCGCGTATAGAAGGCTTTGTATGAGGACAGTTCTCAGATTCCACTTCCCAATTGTTGTCCACGCAGTTCGGCGTTTACAGATTTTGTAGATTTCATCCATTACATTTATAAATAGAAGGGGACTTAAGCTATCTCCCTGTCTAACTCCTCTCGCAATTGGAAAAGGTTCCGATTCCATACTGTTCATCCTTACCACTGCCATGGCTTCTTGATAGGCTGACTGTATGGCCGCCAGCAAGTCTCCAGGTACACCCTTGGCTATTAGGGCATTCCAAATTTCTTTTCTTGGAACCACATCAAACGCTGACTTCAGATCAAGGAACGCAAGATACAGATTTTTATCTCTGTCCCAAGCTTTTTCAGCAATATTTCTAAGAACAAAGATGTGATCCTGCGTCTGTCGGCCTGGACGAAAACCAGCCTGTTCCGCTTCTAACTGCCCTTCCACAATCCGTCGGAGTCTCCTTTCTAGTATAGAAGTATAAAGTTTATAGACCACTGATAGCAGACTAATGGGTCTATAATTTTTGCAATCTGTCGTGCATCCTTTTTTATAAATCGGGAGGATTATCCAATATTCCCAGTCCATGGGAATTTTCTTTCTGTCATATACTTCTTGGAACAGCGATTGTAGTGCTTTAAGAAGTTCTTGACCACCGAATTTTAAATATTCTGGTGCGATTCCATCCCTTCCTGATGCCTTACCTCTTTTTAGCTTATGGATTGCATTTTCTATTTCTTCTTCCTCTATAACCTCCAGGCTTTCTTGAATATTGGGCTCTTGTTCTTGATAATGGTCTGTTTCTGGATTTTCGGAGAATTGTTCATGGAAATATTCCTTCCATCTGCCAAGGATCTTTTCCTTGTCTGTAAGTAGGATTCCATCGCTACCTTTTACATTTCTAATAGGCTTGCATTGTTTTCCTCTTAACATCTTAACTTTTCGCCAAAATGTTCTTATAGATTCGCGGTGATCCTCGCTCAGCCTTTTACCAAACTCCTCCCACGACTTCTTCTTCGCCTGGCGTATGGCTACCTTACATTCATTCCTGGCTATTCGATATAAGTGTAGCTTTCCTTCAGTTCTATCCATAAGGTATGCTTTCCAGGCAAGCTTCTTCCGAGAAACCAGTCGTTGGAGATCATTGGTCCACCAGTCTGTCCGCTTTCCCTTGCCAGACACTCTCTTCTTCCCACAAACTGTATTTGCTGTTTCCAGAATACATATTTTCAGTGCCTTCCATATCTCTTCCACATCTCCATCGAATTACGTTTCCCTTAATTTATTTTCCAGGCTTTCTGTAAAGAGGGCCCTTTTCTCTGGGTCATCCAAGGCTCTTACGTTGAGGGTTTCAAATACTTTTGTTTTCCTTTTATACTCCGGGATGATCTTTGTATCAGCCACAAGTAAAAGGTGGTCGCTGCTTATCTCCGCTCCTCTTACTACTTTTATGTCAGCGAAATACTGCCTTATGTTCCTATCATATATGAAATAGTCAATTATACTATTTCGTTCCATGCATGAGAAAGTGATTTTGTGGATTCTCTTGTGTGGATAGAAGGAATTTCCTATGAGGAAGTCATTATGCACGCAAAAGTCTATTAGCCGTTGTCCATTAGTATTCCTCACATTCTCACCTCCATGCAGCCCCAAAACTCCATATCCAGATCTTTCATCATTTCCTGTTCTGGCATTGAAGTCCCCACTCAGGATTACTGACCTTCCTTTTCCTTTAGCTTTATCTACTATTTTTTGCAAATCCGAGTAGAATGCCTCCTTGTCTGCAACACTAGCATCTTCCGTTGGTGCATACACCTGGATTATGGAAATCTTACCTATGGTCATCTTAAAATCTGCTACAATCATTCTTGGAGATATCGGCTCCCAGTCCTCTAAATGATCATACATATTAGGCGACATTACTAGACCCACTCCCTCTTTGGCGAAAACCCCTCTAGGTACTCCAGCATAAATTAGGGAGTAATTATTAGCCAATTTCATTTCTCCACTGCCCTTTTTCTTCACTTCACTTATGCCGAGGATTTCTACTTTGTAGGTCCTCATTTCCTCCACCAGCTCGACCTCCTTCCCAGTTAAAGTTTTTATGTTCCACGTTCCAATTCGTATATCCCTTAGTGCGCCAGGTCGTTTCCTTGAAGACAGTCCGCATCCGAGGCTAGTTGAATTGCTTTGAATCGTTGATTTTCCAGACGGGTGATTAGCCCAGTGCTGGAGGTCCCGTATCCTCGGGACAACTGGCCTCCTGAATATTTATATCCCCTCAGGAGGAAGGGTGGCCGGGCTATACCCCCCAGCACTGGGTACCTGTTGGTCCACGGGTCTTTATTCTGTATATTCAGACCGACCCTCCTAAGAGGGATCCCCTATCCGCCACCCGGGGGACGCGCTCCCTAGAGGACAGGTTCCACCGAGAGTTTATAATCTTTAAAAGCTCAATTAAAGTTGAATGTGCGCGATTTAATATTCCTAATGAATTTAAGTTATTTGAAACAGAGTAATGACAATTAATACCTAAACTTTCTATTTTGAATAAGACCATTTTTATATTCTCTACCTTGGTCCGGTTCTGCGCATGCGTTAGCCCTAGTTAAACATACGTCAGGTCATCTCTTATAAAAATCTCATTTATCAGTGGCAGTATACAAGTTTAATGTGAATTAGTGTTATCAGTTACATTAACAATTACGTTTATACTGGACAAAAAAAATAAGGTGAGTAATCACTTATTTACAACACAAGAGTGAACAGTGTAAATAGACCTTAGGTTAGTTAGATAACGGCCAGCCATAAGCTGCAACAGTCGTTAATACCAGTGGGCTAGATCCCTCCGTCGGAGGCAGATCTGTGCTCTCCAAGAGCGCGTCTATATTTTCGTGTTCAATAAAAATATTTTTTTTTTCCTCTCTTCACTTTTATCAATTTTTCTTTTAAAAATAAATATGAAATGCGATATTATCACATGCTAATGTCGAGTAAGGGCAAAAACACTAGATCCAGGAGCCTGGATACTACAATTAGTTCTCCCATTAAAAAAAGACAAGGCATTCGAAAAGAAACACTCCACCAGCCACACCAGGGAGCTCCATAGAAGAAGTGGAACCCCAACCTGGCTCCTCACAACAACCCAATAATTATGAGACAACTCAAGCTATGGGTGAAGAATCGCCGTTTTTCACTTCGAATCCATTTGAAGTGCTTTCAAATATAAACAACGAACAAATGGAAGCAGCATCCATCCCCAGAGAACCCAAACCCCCACCAATATTTGTTAGAAATATTAAAAATTTTCAATTGATGTGTAATCAATTGAATAATCTGGTAGGTTCAGGAAAATATTTATGCCAAAGCCGCACCAATGACACTAAGTTAATGCCCGACACTCCAGAAACCTATAGAAAAATCATAAAATATTTATCTGACACCAAGGCTGATTACCACACGTATCAACTGCGTCAAGAGAGGGCGCTCTGGGTCGTTATCAGAAGACTGCACCCATCTACGCCAACAGATGCTATAAAAGAAGAGCTCACGGGTATGGGATTCCATGTTCGCCAGATAGTGAACATATTAAAGGACGATAGAGAACAGCCTGGAATAAAAAATAAAATACCTCTTCCACTATTCTTCGTTGACCTTGACCGAACACCTGATGTCGAAAACATCTACAAGGTCACACGCCTTTATTATACAAGCGTTGTTGTAGAAAAGCCCTACAGCAAGCGCGACATCGTTCAATGCCATAACTGCCAGGCTTATGGCCATACGAAACGGTATTGTCATCACATTCCTAGATGTGTGAGGTGTGGTGAGCAACACAAAACAGAGGACTGTAGGAAGTCTAGAACTTCACCTGCAGTATGCGCTTTATGCCACCAAGGACACCCAGCCAACTACAAGGGTTGTCAAACTTACAAAGATTTGAAAACACGAATGTACGCAACGCCTAGAGAAGAAGGGACATCCAGGCCACCAAGACAACCCTATAAAACAGTGAACGGAAGAGTGTCCTATGCTCAGATGTTCAAAGGAGACACTGTAAACACTCAATCTCAGGCCCTGCCACAAGAATCTAAACCTCAAGAATTCACACATCAACCTCAAGACCCATATCCCTCCATCCCTGAACGTAGGTTAAATACTCACACATTCATTCCTCCTCCTTCCAATTCCACTGACCTCACAAGCCTATTGACATCTTTCCTTTCCGAATTTAGATCTCTCATTACCCCCCTTATTTCGCTACTTACCAATGTTATATCCAACCTCATTCCACTGCCAAGAAATCCATAAATGTCCTCAACCAAATTCCTCTCCATTCTCCTCTGGAATGCGAATGGTATTCGGAACCACATCAACGAACTGACAATCTTATTACATGACAAAAACATCGACATAGCACTAATAACTGAAACTCGACTAACCAACAAACGACAAATCAACGTGCCCGGCTACAATATTTATCGAACCGACCATCCTGATGGAACAGCACATGGTGGCACTGCCATAATTATCCATCGATCCGTTTCCCATCATTTGTTTCCCTTACCAAGCCATAATTTCCTACAATCCACAGCCGTAATAATCCAAACACCCCTTTACCCAATAACACTAGTTGCGGCATATTCCCCACCTAAAACACCCATTTCCGAATCCCAAATAATTTCCTTCCTGAATTCCTTAGGACACCACTTCCTCCTAGGTGCAGATCTAAATGCAAAACACCAGCAATGGGGAGCCAGATCCACAAATTCCCGAGGCCGAACATTGCTATCTGCACTTAATTCCCATCGCAGCAACATCCTTTCACCTAATACACCCACATACTGGCCAACAGATCCCAACCGCAATCCCGACCTTCTAGACTTTTTCCTCCACAAAGGTCTAGGATCACTACACTGTTCTATTTCAAGGTTTGATGATCTTTCCTCAGACCATAGTCCTCTAGTCCTAACCGTTTCCACATCTCCCATTCCCAAATCATCCCCACCTTCATTTATCAGGGGGCCAGTTAACTGGAACCTTTTCCGTCAAATACTAGAAGATAATATTGACCTCAGAGTTTCCTTAAAAACACCTGAAGACCTCGACGATGCAGTGCATTCCTTCACTACCCTGATCCAGCAAGCAGCTTGGACTGCATCCTCACCTGATCGTCCCAAAAAATACCATAACATAAATCCTTTACCTCAAGATCTATTGGACCTAATCCATAGCAAACGTTGCTCTAGGACCCTTTGGCAAAGAACTAGGCATCCTGATGACCGGAAATCGTATAATTATTATTCCAAACAGGTAAAAAAGAAACTGGAAACTTTTAAAACCCAATCCTACAATTCCTACCTCTCCTCATTATCCGCTAGTGATAACTCCCTCTGGAACGTAACCAAAAAAATCCTTAAATTCCAGTCCATTTCCCATCCACTTCGCCGTGATGATGGTTCCTGGGCTTCGTCAGATGCGAATAGAGCAGAGGAGTTTGCTAAACATTTATCCTACACATTCACCCTCACCCCGAACTCCATCCCAGCCACACTGCTGAAGTTGAAGAATTCCTCTCTTCACCAATTCCTCTCTCTCTACCTCCAAAACCTGTTAACCCCTCTGAGGTCAAATTCCTTATAAACAAATTAAAACCCCGAAAATCCCCTGGATATGATCTCCTCACTTCACAAATCCTCAGACAACTTCCCAAAAAAGCAATCATATTCCTTACCTATCTATACAAATGCATCCTTCGCACAACCAACTTTCCTTTGGTGTGGAAACATTCCATAATCATCCTGTTTCCAAAACCAGGTAAACCTGTTAATAACACATCATCCTATAGACCGATAAGCTTACTCCCGATCCTCTCAAAAATCTTTGAGAAAATCCTTCTCAAACGCATCCTACCCATAATCGAATCCCACAACATCCCTTCTCATCAGTTTGGATTCCGCTCAAGACATTCCACTGTCCAACAAGGCCTTCGTGTTGTGGACCATATATCCTCTGCACTTGAAAACAAGCATTATTGCACTGGTGCCTTTCTGGACGTAGCACAAGCTTTCGACCGGGTGTGGCACGATGGCTTGCTTTTCAAGCTCAAAACCCATTTACCCCAATCCTTATACCTAGTCCTCAAATCCTACCTCTCAAATCGTTCCTTTCAAGTCCGTTGTGACACCGCATTCTCCACTTACTATCCAGTTGAGGCTGGTGTTCCACAAGGCAGTGTCTTGGGCCCAGTTCTCTATATCCTCTTCACTTCCGATATCCCTTCCAATCCCGATACATTTCTAGCTACATTTGCTGATGATACTGCCATTCTATCTTCCCACTCAGATCCTCAAATAGCATCTCTAAACCTACAATCTCACCTCTCTTTGATTGAGCAGTGGTGCAACAACTGGCGCATCAAAATCAATGAATCAAAATGCAAACATATCACTTTTACCCTGCGACGCAGATCCTGTCCGTCAATCCTTTTTAATTCAATTCCACTTCCCTACTCAGACACAGTCCGTTACCTTGGCTTCCTTCTTGACAAAAGACTAACTTGGAACCCACATACCAGACTTAAAAGACAAGAACTTAACCGACGATATGGCCAGCTGTATAGATTACTAAGTAGGACATCCCATCTTTCGATTGAAAATAAACTTTTAATCTACAAGACCATACTGAAACCTATCTGGACCTACGGACTTGAACTGTGGGGAACTGCTAAACATTCGAATATCAAACGCATCCAATCCTTCCAGTCCAAAGTACTTAGAACAATAGTCAATGCCCCATATTATGTCACAAACAAGACCCTACACCATGACCTTAACATCCCATTTGTCCTCGACATCATCCCAACCAGATTCTCAAACTTTCACCAAAACCTTATCCATCATCCAAATCCTCTAGCTCAATCCCTATCCAGCTCCCTTCATCCCTACAATCCTCCACGAAGGTTAAAACGGCAGTGGCCCAGAGATCTCTTGTAAATATGCTTCTGGAGTCCTGGCAATGGCCAGCTTCTCCACTCATGTCCCGAGCGTCTGTGGCTCTAGTGCCCTCTTTCAGTCTCCATTGGCTTCTAATACCAGTGATGCGGCTGGAAAAGTGGCACTGGAATCTCCTGGAGTCTTGCTTTGCCTTCCACATGTGGGGGAAAAAGCCTGGCTCGGAGATTCTTGGGCGAATGTATATATTGTATATAGGTATGATTGTGTTTATAAGTTTCTTTTTATGTTATTGTTTATTTTTTTTTCTTTTATTTTCTTTCTTCATCAGTATTATTTATTTACTTTTTATATTTATATTTATTTCTCTATTATTTGTATATATTGTTTGAATGAGAACTCTTAGCCCTAATACTTATAGCCCTCCAGTGGCTGATTGTATTATTATTCAATAAATAGATAAAAAAAAAAAAAAAAAAAAAAAAAAAAAAAAAAAAAAAAAAAAAAACTACCTTGGTTCACCGTTATTTGTACTGGAGAGGATAAAGAGCAAAATATTTTGGTAGTACTTGATGAATGTTTGTTGCATGGTTTGTTCTAATAACGTCAGCATATAGTCTTTTAGAAAACGTGTCAATTATTGTAATAATAAATTTTCTTTGATAATGTAGTGTGTCAATCATTAAATATTCAAAGGGTCTTTCTGAAGTGGGAGTAATAAAAAAAAAAAAATTTAAGAGGTTTTCTTTCATATTTAGTTTTTGCACATAAACTACATTTATTTATATAGGCAGAAATTTCATCTTTCTTTCAAGGAAAATAGTAATGCTGTTTTAATTTTTCATAAGTTTCCATAACTCCGCGGTGATAAGATCTTCCGGAGTGATAATTTTCAATAACTTCAATTTGTTCTGCTTTATTAATTATGTCTACTAATCTTGTTTTATATATTGTTTATTATTTTCAATAATCAACCATTATGATCGACCAAAAAATTCAAAAACATAACCCCCTCTCAAAATTTGAGGTTTCACGGTTCCATGGTTTTTTTTAAAGTTTACGAAATTTCCTAAAAAACAAAAAACAAATCGTTAAAATCGGACAATTAGGAGCAAAGTATGGTCTCCGGTTTTTTTAATATGTTCTACTCCAAATGTAATATCCTTGGTTTAGTTGTTAAATTATGAATGTGTTACTGAACTAATGCTATTTTTTTTTAGCATATTACTAATGATTAAAGAAAAAAAGTTTAGTCCAATAATTTGAATCACCTTTTGTTTTTGTTTTTTCATTGTAACTCGAAAGGTAATGTTACTTTAGATGTATAATTGTTTGGAAATAATAAAACATTGTGAAATAATTTGCAGCGTTTTTCAATTCGAACGGTTGGGCATTCAGTTTCAACAAAATTTGAAATTTTATTAAATATTCCTTCGTAGTCGTCTCTAACTGTTTCTATATTTGGCTCACAGTAAATTCCATATGTCACTATTAGGTTGGATTATTTCTTTTAATTTTTCTTCTAAATCATTTTTCCAAAGGTAAGCAGTTTCAATTTTATATCGGAATTTATTAAAAGGTCTTTCTAACTGTAATTCTTCGTTACCACGATTTATAAAAAATTGATATTTCTCAACATTAATTGGTCTGTCTGTTACAATAAAAATTTGATTATGGCTGGTTTCTTGTGAATGTTGTGTGCCAATACTTTCGGCGTCATTATTAATGTCGTTGTCAGGAGCTTCTGGTAATACGTTATCTATTTCGTTCATTTGTTCGCGATATTCCGATATAAGTATTTGGGGAGAGCACTGATTCATCATTATTAATTAAATTGTCAATGTCAATGCCCATATCTTCTATACCGTTAAGATCGTATAATTTAGAATTGTTTTCAATTTTAACTCTACTAAGTGAGTCCGCAACTTGATTTGTTCTACCTTCTACATATTTTATTTCAAAACTAAATTCATTTAAAAGAAAGGTCCATTTCATAATACGACTGTTATTATTTTTTATGAAGAATATCCATTGAAGGGGTTTATGATCTGTTTGACTAGTAAAATGTTGTCCGTAAAGATGAGGTTTAAAATTTTTACAGGCGTAAACTATGGCAAATAATTCTTTTTCAATTGTTGAATATCTAGATCCTGTGATAGATAATGCTTTTGAGGCAAAAGCTATAGGATCTTCTTCTCCTTCAGAGAGTTGGGAAAACACTGCGCCGACTGCGATCTTACTGGCTTCAGTTGTGAGAATCATTGGTTTGGAAAAGTCTGGATAAATTAAAATAGGTGCATTAAGTAACAAACATTTTAAATTTTTAAAAGCGTCAATATAAGTTGCAGGGTTTATGTTATCTTTTGATTTTCGTAAACTAGAAGTTAAGGGTTAAGCAATACGAGCATAATTATTAATACATTTTCGATAGTAACCAGTTAGTCCAAGAAACTGTTTAATTTCATTTTGTGTTATTGGGAGTGGAAATTTTTCCATAGCTTCAAGTTTTCTAGGATCTGTTTTATTTCCATCGGGTGTTAATATGTGTCAAAGAAATGGTAGTTCAGTATGAAAAAACTCAGTTTTTGATAATTGAATAGATAAGTCATGTTCATTTAATTTGGAAAGTACAATATCTAAGTGCCAAAAATGTTCTTCTTTTGATTTTGAAAAAACTATAATATCATCTATATAAACAAGTACATTTGGTGTATTTGCTAATAAGGAGTTCATCGCTCTTTGAAATGTTGGTGGGGCATTGCAAAGTCCAAATGGCATGAGCGTAAATTTATAATGTCCAGTGTCAGTTGAAAAAGCTGTTTTAGGAATAGAATTTTCGTCCATTTCGATTTGATGAAAGCCTGAGGCTAAGTCAATAGTTGTAAAATCTTTTGATCCGTTCAGTTTGTTTAAAAGATCCTCAATGTTTGATAATGGGAATTTATCTGGAATTGTTTCAGCATTTAATTTTCTATAATCAATTACTACTCTTATTTTTCGTTTACCAGTTGCGTCAGGTTTTTTAGGTACCACCCATATTGGGCTATTATAAGGTGAATTACTTTCTCGAATTATCCCGTTATTTAGTAAAGTTTTAATTTCTTGATCAACATCTTATTTAAATTGTTGAGGGTAACGATAATTTCTTGTGTAAATGGGTCCGTCGGGTACAGAACTTGGGTTTATATAACTAACTTGTGATCCGGTATCAACCATCCATTTGCTGCCGAGCAAATCCTTAAATTCAACCAAATTATCATTCAAATTTAAGTGGTATTGTTCGGTGGTTTGGGTTCCTTGCCTTTCTAGATCTAAAAAATGATTAAATTTATCTTCTAAACTAGCTAATCTTTCTTTTAATTGATAATTTTCTTCTTCTAGATGGTGGACATCGTTACGTTTAACAGTTCTCATTGAAACTGTATTTTGAGAATTCGGATTAAACCTTTTAATCCGAATTCTCAAAATACAGTGTGATGGAAAAGATTCTTTCTTATTATCGTTTCCGCGCCAGTTATTTTTTTGATCCCACGTTTGTGGTCTGTATTGTTGTTGTGACGGTCCATCATCCTATCTGTAACAATTTTCGTATTGGTATTGATTGTGAGGTCGGTGATAGTCGCGATTTTCATGATGGTTATAATTTTGTGGATTGCGATAATGGTGATTTTCATGACGGTTATAATTTTGTGAGGAACGGTAATCATTGTTATTTCTATATTGATATGAGGATTATTGATAATTTGAAGTTTTATAATAGTCATATCTTCTTGATTCGTAATTGTTATTATTATTCTTTTTAAACTCTTTGTGGGGTCTATGTCCTTGATTATTATGATTGTTAGAGTAAGTATGTTCTCGTCTTGACATATATAATGTTTGGTTTAGTCCATAGATTCTTTTCATAATGTCTGAACATCTATTTAAAATAGCGTGTCTAATTTGGTCTTCATCTGTCAAAATCATATGGTTTAAGAAATCAGATAGGTTTGGGTTTACGCTATGTAAGATGTGACTGTTTATTTCCCTATCTTGACATTTTATCATTGAATCTTTATCGCTAATTTCGTCATCGAATTTTATACGAAAAAATATTAATGATTTAATTTTAGCTATTCGGTTAATGAAATCAATTGGCTCTCTTTTTTATAAGGATAAGTATGCATTAATTCACGTTTTAATTGTTCAACTGTTCTTGATTCCTTAAATTGTTGGGTTAAATATAATAGTAATGCTACGTGGCGTTTGGGTTTTGAATTTTTATCGGGATGCCACTGGATAATTATTGATTATAATTATACAGAATTATTTAATAAAATATTAATTAAACAAATTATGTTATTTAACATATTGGTCCATGATTAATGAATTGAACTTCTTTTCACAAAGGCTTGTTGTATGTTTATCTGTTCTCTAATTACCAAACATTACCTGTGATTATAATGACATAAATGGGTGGCATGATTAAAATAACTTTTATTTACAAATTATATAATAAAGAATTTATGTTTACATTATATTTAAAAAAATTAATGATTAATGATCTGTGACTAGTAATTGGTTGTGAAGGCATGATTCAGATGGACAGAATTTAAAATTTATATTACCATGAAATATTTTGACATTTTTAAAATGAATTGTAACTTATCTATTATGTTATGCGAAGTGGTGGATTTGGTAGATGTCATCCCTGCATCTGCGAAGTCGAGATCATCATTGTTCAGGAGAAAACAGTCCTCCAGCCAGAAGAAAACATCAGACTCCAAGCCGGCTCTCCATATCAGATGTCTCCTCTATGCCGGGCAGTCCATCAGACATAAGACATCAGACTTCTCTTTTATGCCGGGCAGTGGCATAAGACCAAAAGACTCCTCTTCTTTTTTTTTTTTTTTTTTTTTTTTCTGACCCCCCAGAAACTTTATTTAACACTACACAAAATACTCCTCTTCTATCCATCTCAGTGGGTTTTATTCCAATATCTTGGGTGGGGCAAGAATGGTTCCCATTGGTTCAATTTTTGTAGCAGAAGGGATGGACACACCCCTTTTAGCAGGTACACGACCGTTTCTTCCTTTGCTTAGACTTAAAAGCTTTTTGATCCTCTTTAAACATAAGACTTGTCCTTTGGTGTTTTTGGTCCTGCTAAAAGGTTGCTGGGGGTCTCAGGTATCCCGACCACTATCTAGGTAACCACTTTCCCACGTAATTATGATGACGGTCCTTGGGTGTTCTTACGTGTTTTCTTGCCACTTACAAAAAACATTCTCAGGTACCAGCCCAGGTTGACTTGATTTTTTCTTTAAATATTATCAGTTACCATTAGGCTATGTTTAATACATAGCAATAATGACTCTACCGTGTTCATAAGGATTTGTCAATAGGCAATCTCTAGCGAAACCTTTTAATTTAGATTTGACAATAGTTAGTAATTGTGAATGATTTTGTTCCTTTAATGTATTATTATCTGTACATACATTATTATAAATTTGTCTAACTTCGTTTACAAAAAATACTACATCATATGGATTCCCATCAAATTCCATAATTTTCTTTACTCGTTTGATACGTTACAGGCATGATTGTTTCGATTTGGATATTGTGAGATCTTAAAAGTCTATCACTGGTGTTTCCCATAAAATTTTAAAATAAAAATTTTGTTTACAATATTAACAATTCCTCAAGCATTCCTAAGTTGCTCCTGAAGTCCAAGTTCAAATGATAAGTTCTGACTGGGATAAAACTAGAAGAGTACCTAGCGAGAATTTCATAAGCGGTGCCTTCTATCTTCTTAAGTACCAGAGGTCTTGAGATCCTTTTAGTATTCCTGATAGTACAAGAGATGGAGTCTTCCTGTTTTCTTGAGACAGAAAATGGTCAAGAACGGTCACCAATTTTTTTAACACTAAGCGAACCCAGTCCCTGTGTTCGGGCACCTATTATAAACTCGGATCCACGAAAAACTTAAAAAAAACTTTATTGGTATGAAAACACAAGTACAATGTTACGTAATGAGAGCTACAACACTACTGAGACATGAGCTACTATCTGCTACTGCTTACTACTAACACCTATATATAGTGCTGGGAAGAAGTTACTGATGCTCCAGTCCAGTATTAGGGGAAATGGTGTCTAACTTACTATTAGGTTATTATATGTGTAGAATTCGAAAATAATAACGACATTTCTTTATAAATCTTTTTATTGAGAATTAATACTTTTTGCCACATTTAAAGGCACTGAGTACTAAATCTGAGTTAGGCCCATTCATACTATGTATACAATACAATAAAAAAAATAAATAAATAAAAAATAAAAATAAAAATATATATCTATATAACAACGGTGAAAACTGTAAAACCAAAGAAATGTAACTTGAAATCAAATTTTAAAAAAAATACAGAAATTGGTAGCAAATTAAAGAAGTCATAAGTTTTTTTTTTTATTTTATTTTTTTTATTAATGATATTTATAACTGTATTACAAGTAAAAATACATTCAGTAAATGTGAATAAAGGAATAAAATAGCATGAAATCACTTGTTGAGAAACTACCCATTGGTAGCACTCTAAAAATGTATTTACAAAAGGAGATCTGGAGGCCATCTTCTTTTCAGACGCCTCTGAGGGTTGTCAGGGATCGAAGAGGAAGCAAGGTTAGAAACGAGAGGGTTTGGATGGTTCTGAAGTTTGTTATGGAAGGATAGGTATCTGGATTGGGCCAGGTCAGAAACATAAGGAACATTAAGGTCGTTATGGATGATTTTGTGTGTGACAAAGTAAAGAGCAGTGAGGATTGTACGAAGGATTTTGGATTGTCAGGATTGGATACAAGAGGAATTCGATGGCTTAGTGGAGCCCCAGAGCTCAACTCCGTAAGTCCAAATAGGTCTTATTGTAGTCATGTATATGAGTCTTTTGTAATTGACTGGGAGGTTAGAGCGTTTGTCTAGTAAGTGCTGGAGTAGTCGGAAACGTCGAGCTGTTTCTTGTTGTTTCAGTCTGGTATGAGGATTCCAAGTTAGACGTTTGTCTAAGTGGAGTCCAAGGTATCGAATTTGTTCAACAGGGATAAGTGGGGTATTATTAAAGGAAACTGTAGGACAAGAGGACATAGGTTTACGACGAACGGTAAAGGTGATTTGATGGGATTTATTGGAATTTATTTTTATTCTCCAGTTTTGACACCATTCTTCAAGGTGTGATGTGTGATTGAAGGGTTTGGGATGCAATTGTTGGGTCGTTATTAACTGATAGGACACATGTATCATCGGCATACGTGGTAATGACTGTGTTAGGATGGGTTGGGATATCACCTAAGTCATAATTTAAAACAAATAAATATATAAAAAAGAAGAACATTCATACTTAATTACAATATTTCCAATCAGCCAAGGGAGCTCTGAGTCCAGCCCTTTCCTCCACGTGTGAAGGATAAAGCGAAACTCTAAGAGATCTCTCTCAGCCGCGTCACCGGTAGGAGATAACGAAATTAAGATCGAATCATTGATTTTCGATTTAATAAAACTTTCTTTGATATTGGAGTCTACTATAAGATTATCCGAGGTGCCGGATATTCTCCACAGCCTTCTTTATCATTGATAAACATATATTATAAAAATAATATTGCATTTTAATATATTAACTTTGTGAATTTTTTCGATATTAGAGTCTACTATTAGGTTATTGTATGTGTAGAATTCCAAAATGAAATCGAAATTAAGATCGATTCATTGATTTTCGATTTATTACAATATTCATGATTTTATTGATATTGGACGTATATATATATTCTTAGATTACTAAATACGTTTTTTGATATTTATGAAGAAAAAAAAACATAAAAAAGTTTATGAGAAGAGGGGGGGGGGGGAGTATGGGTGATGATGTGGTTGTTAATAGTAAGAATTTTACGATATAGAATCGTAAAATTATTAGAATATATGTTATATTTCATTGTTATAATTTATATTCGTTGGCAATAATATATATTTTTATCGTTGCAATTTATATTTATATTTCATCGTTGCCATACATGTATATATTCCTTTGTAATAATATATGGGTATATTTCATCGTTATAATTTATATTCGTTTTCAATAATATATATTTTTGTCGTTACAATTTATATTTATATTTATTTGAGGTAGACAAGATGATCAAGTTTTAATTTTTAGGATGTCACAATATATGTCTATACTTTTGTCGTTGCAATTTATATTTATATTTATTTGAGGTAAATAAGATGATACCAGTTGAGACATGAAATCGTAGGATGACACAATATATGTCTATATTTTTTGTCGTTACAATTTATATTTATATTTACTTGAGGTAGACAAGATGGGACCAGACCTGTCGAACTTGAAAATGGAAAAATAAAAATTAGAATTAGGATTAAGGATTAAGATTAGGAATTAATATCAATCAAAATAAATTTTATCGGCCACGTGGTGTACAACTGGTTAAGGTAAGAATAGCCCAGGGTCCAAAGTGCAAATTCTGCTCCGCAAATCCTGGTGCCAGAACCGGCACTTATATTTTCTACTATTCTATTATTATATTCTACTAACACCCTAAAAGGAACCAGTTACTTAGCGCGTTACTAGTTTTTACTGTGAGTAGAGGCCTTCCCTAGAGCCCCTTGCCCTTAAGGTTTCATTCGACTCTTCCGCAGCCCATATTAATTTTAAAAACTCATTGTTATGTTCAAAACATAACAAAGGGGAGTGTTTGTTGAGAATTTTATTGTATTTCTTTGTAAGTGTAAAACTGAAAGAGAGTGTTGAGAAACAATGTTTAAATCATTTTGTATTTTGTAGACACAACATTGAAGGGGAATGTAGATAAACAATGTTATTTAAGTTAAACGCCAAGTGGTTGTTGTTTGTGAGTTCCGCTAGGTGCACTGTGTACTTTTTAAGAAAATACACTTGAATCTTGAACCTCAAGATGTGCGCCTCTGTTTTCCTCTAATCCCAATGATCCTTTTAATATCCTTGTATTTAGTAAATGACAACAGAAACTGCTTCTGGAAGACTAGGAATATTATATCAGGCACATCGAGGGTAAGGCGAACAAGCTTGCTTGACCATTTGTCGCGACATCCAGTTGACAAGCATGTTTCAGAGATATCAGAGTTCGACATGTATCATATCACGGAAGCGGATGACTCATCCATATGAGACCAACACTGCCGATTCTTCAGATAAGAGGATCCTTATCGTCGACAATGGTCAATGACCTGTCAACGTAGAGAAAAACCAAATCGTCATCACGAAAGTATTTAATGATCTAAGGTTGAAAAAATATTTAATAAAAATAGTATAATTCTTGAATTAACCTATCCATATAACCAAAATGCAGAGCAATTAGAAAACAGAATACTCAAACCCAATACGACTTATGGCGTTTATTGTCTTCCTAAAATTCAAGGTATTTAGAGTGAGACCAACTGGTAGGAAGGTCTTTATAAGAGAGAGAATCACTTTATTATCATAAAAGGGTGCTGCCCAATTACATTGGGTTGCTTTAAACACAGCATACTTATTAATCGCTACGGACAATTTTCCAAAACTAATATACAATTATATAGTATTAACAACATGTATGAGCATAATATACAATTTTTTTTTATCTATATATTTTTTTTTTTATCATAATTTTTTTTCCTATATTTTTATTTTTTTTTTTTTATTTTTTTTTTTTTTTACTATTTCTTTCATTCATTTATTAGCATTATACATCCCTTTCTGTTCCTTCTCTCACTCTATACATTTTTCTCATTCCCTAGATTTTCTCCTCTCTTTTCCTAACCTAATTCATAACATGCATACAAATACATAAAGTGCAGTGGAGGTGGTCAATAAATAATGTAAAAATGCTGTAAAACACGCATGCCTCCCCCATGAACAAACTCTCTATCCATGCACATGGTGATGGATAATTCCCAGGGAGTCAAGGATTATATTCTCTGCCAACCTTGCCACGTCCTTTATGTCGACACCGAGGCCCTCCATGAAGTTCCTTGTTGAGTCTGGTATCGTTCCGCGAGCTCCGAACCAAAGGCCTCTCACGTGGAACTCTCTCGGCCCGAAACTCTCGCGGAACTTTTCACTAAGGAAAGGGATGCATTTCTCATATGTCTGTTTTTTCTCCCTTTCCACTTTTCCTGCCTGATCGAGGTCGTTGGTCTCATATCTCACGGTCGGATCCAAAATCATCGCCGACTTTCCCGTCTTAGGGCCAAACATGAACCGAAATTGTAGCATTCCCTAAGACGGGAACTTAGGGAATGCTACAATTTCGGCATATCGGGTGGATCCATCCGTATCTATACAATATACTTCCTCGAAACAGGCGTAATCTCTCTCTTTAAGGAGCCTCATCAGTTCATGTTTGGCTCTGTGGTGACGGCGCGTTATAAGGAGGGAGTTGTTGGGGCATTTTCCAAGCACATGTGCTGGTGTTTCTGGCTCTCTATCGCATTTGCGACAGAGGGACCCAACATCTCTTACCTGTCCGCTGACACCTGGGGCTCCACGCAGGGGTGCATAATTAATATTTAGTTTCAGGGCATTTGACCATTCAGACCCAGAAAGTACTTGCTTATCGTACATATGTTTATTGGCTTTCGGGGTCTCTTTAAAATGGCGAACTCCAATGCCCTGCCACCTGCAATTGGTCCATTCCTCAAACGAATTTTCTCGAAGCGACTGCCGTAGAGCTCTCATATTCCGAATACCCCCAATCTCTCGGCACATTCATCAACCTCAGCCAAATAATCAAAGATCGACTGAAAAAGGGCATCGGGCACATTGGACAGTCGCTGAGCAATGGACCAATGTTGTAGAGGAGCCTCCCATTGGCAGCGGATTAATCCTAATCCTCGATACCTCCTGGGAGCGTACAACATCGCCGTGGAGGTGTTCGCAGGGAGTCCAACAATAGCCTTCACACTCCTGCGAATCATGGTGTCGATGCCGTCAAGTATGGCAGGACGCAGCTTTGTGAGGGGCGCAGTTTGGAGAGGGTAAGTAAGGCCCGGGAACAGATATTGGTTGACAATGTTCAGCTTCTGCTCAGGATTCAGCAAGGGAGAGGTTACCAGTTTATTCAGATTTTAGTTCAATTTGGTCACCGAATCTTCGTTGAACTGTAGCTCTCCCGAGAATCTACATCCTAAATACTTGATTGTATCTCCATTCTGCAATGTTTGGATGTACTCTCCGTTCTCGAGGGAGAGCATCGCTGTTTCCAGCTCTCCTTTATTTAGAACGATGCCCACGCTTTTTTGAGGATTAATAGCCAAACCAATTTCCTCAAAAGTTCTCTGAACGCTGCCGATCACTCTTTCTGCAGCTCCCATGTCACGCGCTGACACGGCCTGGTCATCCGCGAAACCTGTGAGGACCACACAACCTTAGTCACTTTTTAACTTGTATCCAAATTTTTGGAAAATTCTTCATCACACAGGTCGCGATAGAGATGGTCGATGGCCAGGTTGAAGAGCGACAACGACAAGGGGCCGCCTTGGGGTACCTCGCGCAGCACATTGATTTGGCTAGTTGCGTGAACACCGTTACTAATTTTGATTGTGTTGGTGCAGAGGAGAGCCGATATAACACGTTTAAGATCCGGCGACACACCTCTTGCTTCTAAGGAGCTCACGATGTGTTTATGGCCAACATTGTCAAAAGCACCGACAACGTCAATGAATACCACCGCACAATCATTTTTCATAATTTCATAGATACATAAACAAAAGGAATGAAACAAGAGAAGATATCCCAAAATTACTAGAAGACATTTTTATCAGAAAACCCAGTTCTAATAAGAAGGATCCAAAATATCAAAATGGTAAACAATCTAATCGTAAATTTGAAATAGGTAAGGGAAAAAAGAAAAAGAATACACACAAGTCAAATAAAAACACCCAAGAAAAAGAAAAATGGTTCAGGAAAATCCACTACCATTCAAGGTACAATTCAAAATGAATGTCTTGCGCATAAAGTGTAATGTGGGTTAACCCCAATAATCTTCCTGTTGCAGATTTTGAAGATAAAGGACTTTTTCAAGTATATTCTGATCTTAATTGTTCTGGCTTGGACCGTCCAGGTAGAAACATTAAAAATCCAGACGCTGTGGAATGGCCCTGGGGCTTCGATCATTCAGATGAATTTAAAGTATGTGATGACGGAATCGTTCACTTTCCTACATTATAAGAATTTATCTCAACTAAATGATGAAATCCATACTAAAAACACATTAATAGTTTAAAAACAGACAAAGAATTTAAGAGGTATGAGAGAATAACAAATCACCCATCATATTATGAGTAAAGATATAAAACGAGAAAAACGTGGTGTTAACGCAACAGCGCTAATTTTTTTTTATTTTAAACAATAATTTGATTAATTTTTATTTCGGTTTGTTTCATAAAATGAAAACAATTAATAATTTTGAATATTTATTAGTTGTCCGTTGCATTATAAAGGAAGGAGATGGTCCGGGGTGGCGGTCATAAAGAGGCTAAATAGTGGCAAACTATTTTATTAAAAGCCAACGTTTCGACCCGACTTTGCAGGTCTTCTACATGGCTACAACAGACAAAATATAGAAAATTGTGGAAGTTACATAATATTTAGACAACAAATTATAAACAAAGTGAATTAGCTTATTGAAATTATAAACAGTAAGAACATTAAGATCTAAACAGATCCTAAACTGAAGTAAATAGATGGTAACCATTGTTGAAGGGTAATATATAATATAAGCTTGTAGTCTGGCCCTTGCCTCTATACTGGTACAGTCGGTGTTGTTCTGTTCTCCAAAGATATAACTGTGCTATTACAAGTTGTGTTGTTTATAGTGCTTATTATAGTCATTAAATATTATCAGTGCTCCAATTATTAACTTATTCGGTGATATTTCGAGTTATTATTCTTAAATCAATAAAAAGGTAAGCAATAACTTTATAGTATATCGAGACAGTTGAGCTTAACCCCCACTACATCTCTCACTTCCCACCACCTCTCTCGTATCTATAACTTCATAAGCCAGTAGCACAGTTACGTTACGATGACGCTGTGCCCGAAATGTAATAACACGATCGGCAGAGAAGATAAGGCTACGTTAGTTTGTTCTACATGCAAACTAATTTACCACAAAAATGCTGCAATATTGCTGAGACCGATGTATCGCAGCAATTAAAAAATAATTGGTTCTGCCATACGTGTGTAAAGCCCCTCAGTAAGAATCAAGCCACTACGGCCGCTGAGTTGTCAGAAGGGAGCAATACCTCTATATTAGCCGAGGTAAAAAAGAGCTCAAGATATCGCTGGGAAAGCAGAGTGACCTAGCATTCGAAAATAATGAAAGATTGAGAAAAGTAGAAGAATTAGCACTGAAACAAGAAAAAAATCATCGAAAATTTAGTGAGTGAGAATAAAACTCTTAAATCACAAATAATTGTTCTCGAATCTAGGCTTAACAAAGCAGAACAAGTCCAGCTGGCAAACAACTTGGAGATAAGAGGTATCACGGCTAATCCGGGTGAAACGACAGAGGGCCTAGTTTGCTCCATAGGGGTAGATCTTACCCGATTATACCCTCTTTCGTCATAACCAAGCTGATCGACCCTGGGGAGGCGTCGGTCTGTTCGTTCATGATAGCTTGAGGGCTAAAATTCTTTTAAAATCATCTTCTTCTGATATCACACACATTGAATATCTATTTTTCCAAGTTTCCTCTAAAACCTTCTCCCTACTCTACATCGTTATTTACCGCCCTCCTCGCGTCCGATTTGATCCCACATTTGAATTCTCCCTCCTTGTACATATCCCTCTATTTAAAAATGTCATAATTGCAGGCGATCTCAACACCAACCTCCTTTCACTCTCTCCGGACAGAACATACCTTATTGACCTGTTTTTCTCCCTAGACCTATATATTGTACCTTTTCAACCCACCCACCATACCTAGTTCACTGATACCTGGCTAGATCATGGATTTATCATTGATTCCTCTCAAAACCTATTATCCTCCAAACAAAACCCTGTTTCCTTTCTCTCATCAATGTTATTATCCTTACCATTGTCCCCAAACAAATTTCCTGGAGAGATCTCGACTCCCTAACCATCGAAAAGATCACACCTTATCTCGATTCTTTATCAGTTTCCTTAGAACCATAGATGGGCATATTTTAATTCAAAAATATGAATACGAATACGATTTATATTTATGGCATTTTTGAATATAAATATGAATATATTTATATTCATAAAAAGAAACATGAATACAGGTGATGCACATTCACAGGTGTAAATATAAATACGGCCGTATTCACTACTTTAAAAGTGAATACGGCTGTATTTACAGTTGCAGTAGTGAATACGGCCGTATTCACGTTTATTAAAATGAATACGCTTAAATTTACAGAAGTGAATGGAAATATTTTCACACAACCTTATGAATGAATACTCTTATTTATTAAATAAATATTAATTTTATTTTAGGTATTTTCCAAAATTAAACAAAAAATTCTGGACAGTAAGGAGTTAATTAAATAAATCTCTTAAATATTTTTGGAGTAATGTTAAAAAGGTTGGTATTTACTGACACAAAATGATGTATAAATAAATTTTTAATTTTATTAAACATAAAATTATAATTATGTATGTGTTAACATCTTAGGAGGGTCCTAAATATGTAAACTGAAGTCAATTAAGGAAATTGGAAAAGTCGACTAGATGACTGAGCTAATGCCTATATATACATATGTATTTTACCACGCTGTATGTATAATATAAATACGGCCGTATTCACTACTTTAAAACTGAATACGGCTGTATTCACAGTTGTACTAGTAAATACGGCCATATTCACGTTTATTAAAATGAATACGCTTAAATTTACAAAAGGGAAATATTTTCACACAACCTTATGAATGAATACTCTTATTTATTAAATAAATATTAATTTATTTGTTACTTTTGGTATTTTCCAAAATAAAACAAAAAAAAGTTAAAATATAGTTCTGGACAGTAAGGGGTTTAGTAAATAATATCTTAAAACATGTTAGAATAATGTTTAAAAATTGGTATTTGCTAAATGGAAATGATGTATAAGTAAAACATTTAATTTTATTAAACATAAAATTATAATTATGAATATGTTAACATTATTTGGATTGATCTAATCTGAACAGATTTGAAAATATGTATGTATGTGTGTGTGTATATATATATATATATATATATATATATATATATATATTTATATATATTTTATTTGACTGTCCTTGCCCCTTCCCTAGCTTCATGCAAAGGATGCCGTATACCCGTATTCCCCCCCTGGAATTTCCAGGGTATCGTTCTGACAGTTGTGTCTACGCTGACATTCCATTAATGTTGTATTTTTTGCCATCAGCAACCCATAAGTAAACGCAGAAAGGACCAAAGACGCGGATTTTCCATTCTGTTAGGGGGAAGGGAGGGGCGATGGATACCCCCAAAAAAGGTTTCGGAAATTTATAATACGTACAACAATTAACATACCAAAATACATTGTAACATAATTGAAATAGCATATAGTAAAATGAAGAATATAATTCTATACATAAAAATAAAATGATATAGATGGTAAATATCTTTTTTTTTGTGTGTGGATGATGTATTTGAAAATTGTTAACAAACCAACTGAATTCTTAGTTTTATTTGTATTTAAAGGTTTAAGTCAGTGAAATTATCTCATCAATCCATATTTACTACCGAAACTGTAATAAAATTTTCAGGTAAAAATTAAAGAATGTTCATTAATTAATCATAAAATCTTAGGACATGTTGCTACATATAATTATCAATGAATATTAACTAAAATTTCTATAATAGGAACATACAGCCCGGTAAAATATATATGTATATCTAGGCATTAGCTCAGTCATCTAGTCGACTTTTCCAATTTCTTTAATTGACTTCAGTTTACATAATTAGGGCCCTCCTAAGATGTTAACACATACATAATTATAATTTTATGTTTAATAAAATTAAAAATTTATTAATACATCATTTTGTGTTAGTAAATACCAACCTTTTTAACATTACTCTAAAAATATTTAAGAGGTTTATTTAATTAACCCCTTAATGTCCAGAATTTTATTTTAATTTTTTGTTTAATTTTGGAAAATACCTAAACTAAAATTAATATTTATTTAATAAATAAGAGTATTCATTCATAAGGTTGTGTGAAAATATTTCCATTCACTTCTGTAAATTTAAGCGTATTCATTTTAATAAACGTGAATACGGATGTATTCACTACTGCAACTGTAAATTCAGCCGTATTCACTTTTAAAGTAGTGAATACGGCCTTATTTATATTTACACCTGTGAATATGCATCACCTGTATTCATATTTCTTTTTATGAATATAAATATATTCATATTTATATTCAAAAATGTCATAAATATAATCGTATTCGTATTCATATTTTTTAGTATAAATATGCCCATCTCTGCTTACAACCCATCTACTCCCTTTTCCTCCATATATTCAAGGCCGTATATATACCTGTTTTGCTGTATGGAGCAAAGAGCTGGGTACTCCCAGACAACGAATGGAGCCGTTTAACTGCAGCAGAAATGAAAGACTTGCGCAGAGTGGCTTCCAAAACCCACAGGGACAGGATCAGGAAACGATTCCTTATCAGTTTCCTTATAACCCATCTACTCTCTATCTTCCATCGATGACATGGTGGAACACCTCTCCTCTAACCTTCTTGAATTCCTTAACCACTAACTTTAATTCCTTAACAATCCCCTTAAAACCCATACTTTTAGACGTCCTCCTGCTCCTTGGATAAATTCAGAAATCAGAGAGATGGTGAGAGGAAGAGAGGCTAACAGAAGACGATACAGACGTACATGACTACCCCAACACTAAACTATATTCAAATCCCTACGGAGTAGTACACAAATATACTTACGCCGGGCCAAAGCTCAATACTTTAACAATGTACTTTCCCAAGCATCTAATCCTAAATCCAAATGGACAATCCTCAGGAAACTCTCTGCCATAACCTCCAAAACCTGCACTCTTTATCTAGTAGGCCCGAACGAACTAAATACCTTTTTTGCAAACCATTCTACTTCTGTATCCACATCTGACACCGTACTTTATCCCATCACTGAAACCTCCTTTGACCCAGATAATTTTTTTTCTTTCTTGACATCTCTCCTACTGACCTACTCTCTACTATCCTTAAATCCAAAACCAACGACTATGGTCCTGACCAAATTCCTATGAAAATCATTAAACTCTGCCTACCAAACTTACTTCCTATACTCCTACACATCTACAATTTTTCCCTCCAAAATTCTATTTTTCAAAAGCCTGGAAAAAAGTCTTTGTCCGACCGTTGAAGTCCCAGCTCCTTCACTAGTATCCGACTTCAGACCCATCTCCATTTTATCCAAGCCTCTAAAAGATTAGTTTACTCTCAGTTGAACAACTTTCTAGAGCAAAAATGTCTCCTCAATCCTCTACAATCCGGTTTTCATTCCCAATACTCCACCCAATATGCCTTATTAAAGATTACCCAAGACCTTCAATCATCCATAGACAAACAGAAAATCTCCATCCTAGTCCTTTTAGACTTTTCAAAAGCCTTCGACTCCGTCAATCATAATATCCTCATTACCAAACTCCAAAGCCTACCCATATCGAATAGCGTATTGAAATGGTTCCTCTCCTTTTTATCCCATCGCTCCCAGACAGTAGTTATTCCTGACAAATCTCCTTCGTCCTCTCTTCAATTAACACAAGGTGTCCCTCAGGGATCCTCACTCTCTCCAACTCTGTCCTCTATTTATATTAACGACCTTCCTGACTCCGTTAGTCATTCCCACTATCACTTATATGCGGACGATCTACAAATTTATCTATCGTTCCAACCATCTGAGACGTCAGAGGCTATCCGAAAACTACAAGAGGATATTGACTGTATCCATAGGTGGGCGAAAAAAAATAAACTAAAATTAAATGCAGACAAAACGAAGGCAATCCTAATCGGCTCCAAGCACCTCATTAGTTCCCTTTCTTCCTCCCCTTTGCTTCACCTAAATGACCGTCCCATCCATTTCTTTCCGACAGTCAAAAACCTTGGAGTGATCTTTGAACAGAACCTCTCTTGGAACAACCACATTTCCCAGATTACCCTTAAATCCATAACTATCCTTAAACAATTCCTATGACTCCGTGATTCCATTCCAAAAAAAAAACAGACAGCTCCTTGTAACATCCCTTGTCTTCCCCCATTTCGACTACGGTTGCCTGGTGTATGGAGGGCTGTCCACAGAACTGGAGGCGAGACTGAAGAAAATTATGAATTGCTTCATAAGATTCATATTTGGGATTCCCAAGCGTTCTCATATTTCTTGTTGGTACGCCGAGTTGAAGTGGCTATATCCTACTTCCCGACGGCAATTCCTACTTGGTGTTTTTGTTTTTCAAGTTCTCAGAAGCAAAAACCTACTTGCTTCTGTTTACTTTATTATGCCAATCCCTTCCAAGACTGTCAGGGATATTGTCATAATAATTCTGCTTTAAGAGCTGGTGATAATTTATTGCTGTGGACTGTAAAATTGGAGAAGTTAATGGATTAAAGAAGTGAATATGTAAAATTGATTGCTTTATTTTATTACATGTAGTTTTATATGGAGGTTAAATAAATATAGGTGGGTTGGGATACTTGCATTTTCTCTTTTCTCCTAGTTGCCACTCTTCTAGTTCATCTTCCCTCTCTTCCTTTATTGGCCCCTTGCCGGCCGCTGTAGGTTTTTACTCCATTTTCATCAAACCAGTGGAATAAAGAATTTTCTAACTGGCCAGTCTTGTCAATCTCTCACGGTACGTGAGTGTCTACGCTTCAACAATGGCGGCGTCACACTAACAACTCGGGCATACATGCAGCATTTCCGAGATAACAGCTGTGATGTGGTTTCTTGATCCAATTCAAACTAAATTTAAATATGAATTTTGATGTGTTTCCTAAACAAGCCGCCCACCTAAATTAAGCTACGCTAATTTACAATAAAACCAAAAGCGTAACATAGTGCTGTGATGTGCTAATACAAATTTGGTAATACAAAAAAAAAATGACATCTCTTTTGATGAAATTAAAATAAGCAATCAAATTAATTAAGGAAATTAATGATACTTGTAAATATAATATAAAAGGAAAATAATCACACTTTGATTGGTCAAAATAACAAACTTGGTTAAACAAAACACGGTTGGTTAAACAAAATAAATAATTTTGGCACTTATATTTATAAAACTAAGATTGCTAACGAATATAAAAGGAGGTAAATTGTCTAACAATATACAAATAAAATATATAAAACTAAGATGGAGGTTAACCATCACGATTGACGGGAAATAATGGTTCGAACGACACAAAGAGACGAACAGAAAACCTACATATGGACTTGTTTAAGATAGTGATTTCTCTGGTCAAGTTTTGGTTTGACCCTCTGGACATTCTGGTCATGCTGAAATTAGGTGATCCATGATCGAAATAAGTGATTAGATGTAGGTCTAAGCTTAGAAGCTACCTTTGGAGTTGATCCTGGTGTTTACCCATGACTTTTGATGTCGAGGTGACTGATGAAATCGCGTTTCTTGGCGCTGAACTTCTGTGAGAGTAAATAAGCCTCTAATGATTGCTGTGGCTCTGATGGCACCTGACTAAATGCTGAAATTCGTGCTTCTGCACTTAATATTGTCGCGGTAGTTGCCGCCTTGAGTGCTGGCCCAAGTGCGTTAGATGCTCTTGGGAACGCTGCTTCGCAGAGTGATGTGGCGATATTTGCTTTGCCAAATGTGGTGGAAACTGCTGTTGCGCCAAGTGTTGTGTCATATTATGTGATGGTTGCTGTTGCCGAATGTGTTGTCGAAATTGCGGTTTCATTGAGTGCTGGGTTTGGAGTAGAAACTGGTGGTGCTTTTGCAACTGATAATTCTGCCTTTGCTGCTGTACTTGTTGCTGCTTCTGCTGCGGCGAAATTCTTAATCGATGGTTTGGAGAGGACATGTAATGCTGTATTGGTTGACGGATGGTATTCAGGACTTGCGATCGCTGTTCTCTTTGAACCGCTACATCCGAAGTTGTCGTGCACCGTACGTGAGGTTTGGAACTCAATTTGCCATATCTGTTGTCTACGAAACTGGTTTTATGAGAAATAGAGTTTGGCATTAGGAATGCGTGATCTCTTTTGTCCACAGAGCACTGACCTAAGGACAGAAGAACATTGACTGCTGATTCGTCTTGCTTCGATAAGGTAATAAAAGGCGAGATAGTAGTTGCTTGTGGTTCTTCTGTTTCACCAATATCGCCGCCCACCGTTATCTTGTCCGGGTTGTCAGTTGTATCCATTTTCTGCGCTTTAATACTATGCTGGAATCCCACGAAGAGCGAAGATTTAGCTGGAGTTGAATGCTGTCTTCCCCATTACTACTAAGCCAAACACTGTTGGCTGAAGAAATAATTCGTCAACACCGGAGCTTAGTGGAATTCCATTGATAATGTGAGGATATAGATCAATGCCTATCAAAAGATCGATGGTGCCGGGTATATGGAAAGTATCATCTGAAAGCTGGTATCCAAATAGTTGGATGACATAAGGTTCCAACGGAGTGCTAGGAAGTTGTGGAGAGATTGAATTCACAACGATGGCTTTTGTGATGAATTTCTCGTTGCCGAAACGTGATTGCAGAGTACATTCAATTGATCCGTTTGGCGTCACAACTGGATTACCGCCAAGACCAGCATGCCTAGAGTTAAAGGATTGGGATTTGAAGTTGGATAATTCTTGCTTTAGTTGTTTACAGAGATAGTTATAGGAGCTGCGGTCAGTGGGATGTCTGGTACGTTGCCATAACAATCTAGCACGGCGTTTGGTATGGATTAGGTCGAGGATGTGATGAGGTAATTTATTTTTCTTTGGAGTTCTAGGGGAATGATTAGGAGAGGAGGCAGTCCAGACTGCTTGTTGAATAGTGGTGGTTAAGGAATGTACAGCATTGTCAAGGTCTTCTGGGGTTTTCAGGGTTATTCTGAGGTCAATTTGATCGGAAAGGATTTGATGGAAGAGTTTCCAGTTGACTGGGCCTCTGAGGAAGGACGGTGGAGAGGGTTTGGGAATAGGAGCTAGTGATACTTGGAATATTAACGGACTGTGGTCTGAGGAAAGTTCATCAAGGCGTGCAATGGAATAGTTTAGGGGACCTAAACCACTATGGATGAAGAAATCAAGGATATCGGGATTACGGTTAGGATCAGTGGGCCAGTAGGTAGGTGAGTTCGGGGGAGCGAGGTTGAAATGTTGGGAGTTGAGTGCAGACAGCAGTGTTCGACCTCGAGAATTCGTTGTTCTAGAACCCCATTGCTGATGCTTGGCGTTTAAGTCTGCACCCAGGATGAAATGGTGTCCTAAGGAATTAAGGAAGGAACTAAATTGGATATTAGAAGTGGATTGGTTGGGAGGGCAATACGCTGATGCTAGGGTAATAGGAAACGAGAATGTTTTGATTATGATAGCAGTGGATTGTAGGAAATCGTGAGTAGGTAATGGGAGTAGGTGATGAGAGAGGGATTGGTGTATAATGACTGCAGTGCCGGCATGAGCTCTACCGTCTGGATGGTCAGTACGATATGTTGAGTACTGAGGTATATTTAAAATTTGTTTTTTGGTCAGTCGAGTTTCTGTAATAAGGGCCACATCGACGTTCTTATCTCGCAATAAAGCTGCTAGTTCGTCAGTGTGGTTTCTAACACCATTCGCATTCCAAAGGAGAATGGATAGGGGTTTGATGGAATTCATTTAAGGATTTTTTAAAGGAGGGATGAGGTGAGATACGAGATTTGTAAGGAGAGATATCAGTGGGGTGACGAGGGATTTGAATTCGGTGAGAAAAGATGCCAACAAATTGGTAAGATCAGTGGCTTGTGATGGAGTAGGAATATAAGGAATGTGATGTTGATGAGGTTGTTGAGAGTTTTGTACATTAGGAGGGATAGGGTGTTGGAGTTGGGATTGGGGTTCCTGTTGCGGCAGGGCCTCACATTTATCAGTCAGGACTCTACCCCCTAGTAACTGAGAATAAGATACTCTAGAGTCTACTATTTTAGCTGGCCCTCTTCTGGGTTTAGAAGTTTCTTCTGTGTTCCGAGGTTTACGAAATTTATTTTTGATATTTTTATACACCTGGCAGCCCTTGTAATTAGCAGGATGTCCTTCTAAGCATAAAGCACATACTGCAGGAGTAGTTTTCAATTTCTTGCACTCACCAGTCTTGTGTGACTCTCCGCATTTCACGTATCTTGGGATGTGGTGGCAGTATGTTTTGGTGTGTCCATATGCCTGGCAATTGTGGCACTGGACGATTTCTCTTTTAGTGTATGGTTTTTCAACCTTGACACTTGTATAATATAATCTGTTGATTTCATATATTTTTTCGACTCCTGCTGAGGGTTCTAAATCGATGAAAAATAGAGGTAATGATATCTTTCTATTATTTGCTCCAGAAACGTCTCTGTCGTCCTTCATAACATTGGTGACCTGTCGAACTTTGAAACCTAGGGCCGTCAATTCTTCTTGGATCGCCTCGACTGGAGTAGATGGATGTAAATTTCGCATTACTACCCTCAAGGAACGCTCTTACCTCAATTGGTAAGTGTGAAAGTCTGCCTTTGTGTCTGATAAATATTTAATTATTTTGCGGTATGCATCAGCTGTGCCAGGGGATATTTGAATATCGTTAGTGCGGCTTAAGCAGGAGTAGCTACCAGGAAGTGTGATTTTGTTTAACTGGGTGCATAGCAAAGAGAAATTTTTTAGATTTTTAACGAAAATTGGAGGTGGTCTGGGGTCTCTGGGAATGGGTGCAGATTCCATTACCTCATTTTGAAGTACCTCGTAAGGATTTGGGGTAAAAAAGGGAGATTCTTCCCTCATATCCTGAGATGTATCCGGTTGAGATTCAATATTATCTGTTGCTGTAGGTGGAGTAGCAGGTGGCGTCATTCTATTCGATCGACGAGTTTTTTTTTCGCAGGTGAAGAACGTGGTGTAGATCCGACAGAGTGCGATCTCGTTGTTGCACCCTTAGAAGACATGAGTTGGTGATAAAATCTCATAACATGTCAGAAGAAAGTGAGGGAAGAAAAAAAAATTAAAGAAAAAGTGAAATGGGAAATAAAATTAAAACACGCTGCGTGACCTTGATTTTGTATCAGAGTCGCTATAGAACCTCCCTTCCCAAGTGAAGGCTCCAGGCCAACTGACTACGTTGGGCCAGGTACTTATGGCCGTGCGATAAGGGAACTGGCCTCTATACACCGGTTTCACTTCGCACAACTGTACACAATAAATAACAACAGTACTCACTGTGGCATTAGTATATATTATGGTCCAGGTGTTTAGTTAACACACAGTTACAATTTTATCAAAAAATAGCACCGATTTCCTAACAAAAAGTAAATATGTCTAAGAGACGAGGTGACGTTAGTATTTCGTAATCTAGCGCATGCGCAGAACTGTGCGATTAAACTAAACAAATGATTCAAAACATTGATTATATTACATATTATGAATACAAATAAAATTTGTGCAATTTTACAATTTTGTTGTTACGAAGAGATGAAATAAATATTTCTATTTAATTGCTGATAGTGAAATTAAAAAATTTTCATGTGACATTGCCATGTTGGAAGTGATTTTGCTTCTGATTTAAATTGTGTTGTAAATTTGGACTGACTGGTGTCTGAAATAGAGCTTAATTTCTTGGCCTTCTCTTCTTCCTCTCCATACTTTCTCCACCAGGCTGTTTTCTTGGGTTTTAGCAAATCATTTTCTTTCTGTTACAATTTCCGGTGGAAATAAAATAAGAGCGTGCACACTTCACCAATGACTTGGATTAACTGTACAGGAAAACTTTGCATCAACATGAAAGCCAATAAAATGGTGGTGAAGTTCAGAACTATAGAATTATTTTCTTCATTTTTTTTTTTAATGTGTATTTCAGGGGTTGGTCCCTGAACATCATCAGTGAATATACCAAAATAAGCTATTGATAATTTTTATTATATTTCTCAAATTAGTGCAATCATGGCAACCGATCTCCAGGATTTTTCCAAACATATCTCGTTTCTCCCACCAATCATCTGCTCCCAATTTCCTCCACCATGTATTGGTTATAGGCTAACACTGGCAATGAAGAGTTTTTTTAAGAAAGAAATATTTTAAATTTCAATCAACAGATTTTAGGAGCCTCAAAATCTTTTTTTCTCGAGTTATTTCCAATGAAATATTTATGAAATGTTCTTTTAACATCAATTCAAAATCATAAATATTCAAATATAGATGCTAATTCTCAACAGTGAGGGATGAGTCTAAAGATTTGAAGGACCTATGTATGCTTTCTTATCTTGAAAATGAGCTATCTTGAACCTTTATACTCTTCTTATGCATATGTCCTAATAATTGGACCAACCATAGATTTTTTTAAATATGTATCGATATAGGTAAAACTACTTTTTATTTTACAGAATGTATCCTGTTGTTATTGGAAATGGAAGATGCTTAAAAAACGACACTGTTTCTTGTGGATATACGATTCCGAAAGGAGTAAGTAATTAACTATCCTTTTCTATGAGTTCTTACTTATTCATTATCAGTAATCTTTCCGGTGTCATTCCTACACTAATTTTTTCCTTCCCAGAGATCCCAGCGCTTCTCTCTCAGCCGCTTCACCGGCAGGAGTCCAGTGGAAACTGAGAGAGGGCACTAAAGCAACAGACGCTCATGACTTGAGTGGAGAGGCTGGCCATTGCCAGAACTCCAGTGACAGTCTTTACAAAAGGTCTCGAGGCCATTGCCGTTTCAACCTTCGAGTAGGATTGTAGGGGTGACTGGAGCTGGATAAGGATTGCGCTAAGGGGTTAGGATGGTGGATTAAATATTTAATAATTGTTTTTATTAGCATTGTACTCAGCTTATCTTTATTTTGATTTTAGAAGTTATTATTTTATTTTATCGATTGTTTATTGTATTATATTTTATTTATTTAACATGTGAAAAATTGATTTCATTTTATTTTTTATGTTTTCATTATTAATATGCGTAAATGACCGTTGATGTTTCGGCATCCCTAAGAGTGCCTTTTCCTTTCCATCTAAAGCTCTCAGGGATGCGTGCCTCCTCGTGGTACGGCTGGATTAACCTATACCGATAAAGGCTAGGTGTAGGGGAACTAAAACGAAACCCTATGGGGCTAACTACCTCAGTTGTATCTCGTCGGGGCAACCCGATTCAAAACATGGAACAATATCATGAACAAAGCTTCACACGAAAACAACTACCCTGAAGACAAAGCCGGGCGTTCGGATTCCAGAATGCCTGGCAGTGGGAAGCAAGATGGTGAATCGGAGCACCACAAGGATCTTCGACACCAACAGACAGCAGGACAAAAAGTCAGACTTAAGAAGAAGTATTATTTCGGAACATACAACATAAATTCATTATTACAAGTGGGAAAGCTAAGACAGCTTACATCAGAACTTAAACGGTTAAAAATATCGATTATGGCATTGCAAGAAACCAGATGCACGGACACGGAAGCCACTGATTACGAGGGATACAGGATCTTCAAAGGAAAAGTAGGACAACGCGTCATGAAGAACGTGCCTCACCTGGGAACGGGTTTTATGGTTAGGAAGGATCTCTTGGGATCGGTCGTCGACTTTAGCAGCAATAGTTCGAGAATTTCCACACTCACTCTTAAAGCGGGAAACAAAAGATACGCTCTAAACAATGCACACGCACCGATAAATGTAGACAACAAGAAAAACCCGGAGAAAGTAGAGGCGTTTTGGGGAAACCTGGAAGAGATCGTAAGCAAAATACCGCGAAACTATGTAAAGATTCTACTAGGAGATTTCAACGCACAAATAGGCAAAGGAAGGAAATACAGAAAAACGGTGGGGAAATACCCGGCACACAATAGAACAATCAGGAATGGCGAGAGAATAATCGGACTATGTCAAAAAGCTGACTTAAAGATCATGTCGACCTATTTCAAAGCGAAAGCCAGCAAGAAAAAGACATGGGTCTTCCCAAACAACCATCTTGGGGAATTTCAGTTAGATCACGTAGCCATTTCCAGTAAGTCCTATTGAGAAATCCAGAACGTTGAAGTAAGAAAGGCTATGAACGTAACGTCAGACCACTACCCGTTACAAATAAAAATTAAAATGTTTCCCACAAAGAAGCATAATTTCAGGAACGGTATCAAAAGCAGAAAAATAGACAGGGAAAACCTGGTCAAAAATAACGGGGAAGTGTTTAGGAAAAACTTAGGACTCCCACAGAACTGGGAACAAGCCACCAAGAACATAATGGACTTGGCCGAAAAACTAGCTACAGGAGGAAAATCCAAGAGAAAGGAATGGTGGAACATCGAGTGCCAGGAGGCAATCCAGAACACGTTCGAAGCGTGGAAAAAGTGGAACCAGAACAAAACGGAGGAAAGTTACAAGAAATACATAATAGAAAGAAAGATCGCTCACAAAATACTGAGGGAAAGAAGGAGAAAGTTCTTCAATAATCAACTATCTGAAATAGAGACGAACTTCAAGAGGAACAACTCCAGCCTCTTCTAAAAAGGTTGCAAAAAGAAAATCAAGGCATCTGGTCTTATATTGAGGAGGAAGAATGGAACCCTAGCACAGACGAGTGAGGAAAACTGTAACATTTTTGCGAAGTATTTTGAGGAACTGTTGAACTGTGAAGAACCTCAGGAAAGAATGACAACGGTCGATAATACGCCTCCTGAAGCAGAATCATATCCACCAGATGATGAGGAACTGGATGAAATCATCGCATCCTTAAAGAACAACAAAGCGGCAGGAGAGGACGGTGTACTTGCCAAGATGTGGAAACTGACTGGGGATGACTTCAGAAGGGTAATCATGGAGCTGATAATGGATATCTGGAGCGAGGAGAAGATTCCCCAAGAATGGAAAACAGCCTTAATACACCCACTACATAAAAAGGGAGATAAAACTGATGTGAATAACTACAGGAGAATCTCCCTACTACCGGTCACCTACAAGATTTCTCAAAGGCTTTACTAAACAGACTCTGTCCACAAGTAGATTCTAAAATCGGGGAGTACCAAGGTGGTTTTAGAAAAAATAGATCATGTCAGAAACAAATTTTGAGCCTTAAGCTATTAATTAAACACTACAGGACTAAAAGTAAAAAGAACCTTTTTATCTATTTCGTCGATTTCAGAAAGGCTTATGATTCGGCAGATAGGAAAACACTACTTGAAGTACTAAAAGAATACGGAGTTGACCAAAAAACTAGAAAATTGATAGGGCTAACGATGACAGCGACTGAATCTAAAGTTAAATTCCAAGGAAATATCAGTGAATCATTTCAGATCAAAACGGGACTCAGGCAGGGAGACGGGTTTTCTCCAACACTGTTTAACATAGTACTCGACAAGATCATAAAGGAACTATGGAAAATCAACAATTCCGGTTCAACCCTAGGTACTAAGAACAATAACGTCAAAATTGGATGTCTCGCATACGCAGACGACGTTGCCCTTTTATCAGAAACTGAAGAAGAGGCGATTGCCCAAATAAACACCATCTCGGAAATAGGCTTACAGATATCTTTTGAAAAGACGGAATTGATGACCACGGACGCGAATTTTAAGAAGAAAAAAATTAAAACCAAATACGGAACGATTAAAGTAACTCAGAGATTTAAATACCTTGGAGAAATCATATGCAGCAATGGGCCAGAGAGAGAAGGGCTCAAGGAAAGAATAGAGAAATAGAGAAATTAAGCTTCGCCACCAGTGAGCTTTATAAAAAGAAGAACTTATCTCTAAAAGCCAGAATACGACATTATAACACGGTCGTCAAGCCAGTGGTACCCTACGCAACAGAAACTTCTTCTCTTCCCAGCCTAGAAAGCCTTCTAAAAATAGAAAGAAGAATTCTCAGAAGAATCTACGGACCTAGGAGAACACCTGAAGGATACAGGTTGAGGTCAAAACAGGAAATATATAAGGAAACAACGGATCTAGAAACTGACACTAGGGTGGGAAGGCTGAGGTTCTATGGCCATATGATAAGGATGAATCCTGAAAGACTTAACCATAAAATCTTTCAGCGCATCCACAGTCATAAGAATTTAAGCGGGTATTTTAAACAGATTAAGGATGATATGGACCAAGTGGGGCTAAGAGACCAAGATTGTTTGGACAGAGATGAGTATAGGAAAGCGCTCAAGAGAATAACGGTTCTTGCGAGAAAGAAGCACTCCAAAAAGGGTGTTGCGTGGTCTGAGGAGAGAAAACATAAACACGCGGAGCTCATGAAGGGCATATGGGAGAAGAGGAGGCAGATGAAGAGAAAGCATTAACTTCATGGTATTCGCGTGGTCTTTAAGGCCTGTTCGTGAAAAAATAAAAAAAATATGCGTAAATATTTCAAAATACAGTCCACTTTCTTTTAATTACAATCGACTTAATTTAAATAATAGTTAGGCTTCATTCAAAGTTTGATTAAACTAAGAGGATGCTTAACACGTGGTATAATTAATGGTTTAGGATCAGCCCTCAGTTTGCTGACAGGAACTATGGATGTAGATGATAAAGAAAAATATGACACCATCCTACAAAAAGTTGAAAGTAATTTATATCACATAGAACATAACGAGGAATCTAGGCTTAGCCTCAACCGGAAATTAACACATAAATTAAATAAAGATATTATAATTTTAAATAACTTTAAAAATAATATAGAAACATATAATAAAGTGATAGATTCCACAATAGTCAAATTATTCTATCATGAACTTTTAGTATATTTAACTCTCATAGAAGCTCAATTGCAAGAAACAGAAGATGCATTAGAACAATGTAAACTAGGCATGACACACCCCAGCATTTTACCGTATGATGAAATTAAATATATAAAAACCCCATATAAAAATTTATTAACAAGAGATGTAGAATTGAATTGGTTATTACAAAAACAGATAGAGACATCCTGCCAACCAGCCTCACTTGTTATTCACCTGGCACAGAGATACTCCGAATAGAAGTTATCCTGCCAATCTGTCCACTATTGGCAACAACTGGCGCATCGATGGTTTACCACAATTGTAGCCATCGCATCGACCTGCCTTCAATTGGTGAAACTGGGCATAGACTTGTCCTCGACTCACTGAAGGCATCCGCCACATCACTCTCAAGGCACCGACTGGCATGATGATGTTCTCTCAATACCTTTCTAGGACAGATCTTCTAGGCAGCGAAAATCAACAATAAGTGAAACAGCTTAACCCTCCCATCTGTACAATTATAACATTACCCCTAACAAACACCTGACTGATATTGGAATCAATATTGGACCTTAGGGGATAACCATATTATTTGGACAAATCATCCGGACTTCACCAATGACTCTGTCATCTCGAAGGGGAGTCCTGTGACGGCAGCAGATTCCTGCCATTTGCTATAAGGGACAACTAGTTCACTTGCCCATTAGGTGATTATTAATATGATTATTATAAAATAATAATACTACCTAGCAGCGCCACACAAGCTTGCTAGTGCAATGTACCTAAACAATTGTATTTTTGTTTCTTGTTATACGATAAAATACTCAAATATAAGTAAAGCTGTTTGTTCAATGTCCGATTCGGAAATGATTTATTTCTTTATTAAATTACCACTAAGGGTTGCCTCTTCGACTACATATTGCATACTGCCATACCTCATTATTTATTAAGAAAACATTGTAACTATTCTAGTCGAAAATACTTTAGTTATACGACATAATAACCAGTTTTATAAAGGACAATGTTTAGTATATAATTCCAACTTTTATTGTAATTATAAAAGTTTTAGTTTAGTATAAGATAAGTATACATCAGAATTAAGTAATAACCCAAATTGAAATTGTAAAATAATAGAAATTTCCCAAAAAACATCAATTAAACCAATACCTAGACTTTTTTTTTTCCTGTTCTTCCCTACCTCGCCTTTTAGGCTATACGGGATTTTCCCAGACCAGAGGGTGAGGGCGGGAAATTTAAAATCCCCTCTGGGACCGGGACGCGAACTCATGACTATTTTCATATCATAGAATCATATATCCGGTTGCCGAGCAACGGCGGTGCAGTGCACACGCGTTAGCCCATTCGGCCACCCTGCCCTCAATACCTAGACTTAATCAATATCTCACCTTTAATTTATCTACTTGGGTTTTGGGTCCCGTCTTCTACATTCTTTTTACCACTGATATTCCTACTCATCCCGAAACCTCCTGGCAACATTCACTGATGACACAGCAATCCTATCTTTCAATCCAGATCCTGAAACAGCATCCTTAAACTTACAAAGTCATCTTTCTCTTATTGAACACTGGTGTAATCAGTGGAGCATCCAAGTAAATGAATCCAAATCCAAACATATCACTTTTACCCTTCGGCGCCTGTCCATCAGTCTATTTCAACTCCATACCTCTTCCTCTCTCCGACACAATCCGGTATCTTGGCTTTCTTCTATCTTGGAAACTTTAGTGGAAACCAGACTTATTGGAAAGATAATAACTTGACAGACGATACGGGCAGCTATATAGACTAATGAATAGAAAATCACAACTTTCAATCGACAACCAACTACTAATCTACAGGACAATCCTGAAACCTATCTAGACCTACGGACTAGAACAGCAAAACTTCTAACATTAAACGCATTCAACCTTTCCAGTTTAAAGTCCTCCGAACAATAGTCGATGTTCCCTTCTATGGGGTTGTATATATATTGGCTAATTTAATATTTATTATTGAAAAGAAATTAGTTGGAGTGTTCAGTCATAAGTCTATCTATCTATCTTAATGGCTGTACAACCCTTAGTGGGTCCTGGCCTCCTCAATGAGCTTCCGCCAAATTTCTCTATTCTATGTGGCTGCTTTCCAATTCCTGACTCCCATCAAGTCTATCGCTTCACCTGCCACACCATCTGCCCATCTCAATTTTGGTTTGCGATTTCTCCTTGTATAGTGTAATGGTTCTTCAAGCACTCTTATCGGGATTTCAGACCTCTACATACGAGCTATGTGTCCTGCCCAACTTAACCTTCCTAATTTTATTATTCTTGCCACATTAGGTTCATTAAACAATTCGTAGACCTCTCTATTCTTCCGAATTCTCCAATCCAGTCCCTCCTTTACAGGGCCAAATATTCTTCTGATGATTTTCCTTTCAAAGACCAGAAATTCTTTTTCGTCATTTTGGCTAAGGTCCATGTTTGGCTACCGTAGGTAATTAAGTTCTTAATAAGAACTGGCCGGATGAGCGTTTTATATAGCTGTAGCTTCGTTCGTCTACTACGTAGTGAGCTTCTCATGTGTTTAAGTAGGCCAAAATAGCATCGGTTGGCAGCTGCTATTCTCCGCTTTCATTTCAAGTGTCCTCTCATTTTTTGTCGTAATTTGAGATCCTTGGAGGACTTTCATCGATGAGTTTAGAAACAGTCTGTTGAATTTTCGATACATTCGATGGGTTTAGCTGAGTTTAGAAATTTAATTTTCCGATTTATTACGTCTTCTCACATTTAGAGAATATTACTCTATTTAATTTATGTTATATTGAACATATTAGTAGCTTTGCTCCTTGGAAATCGATAATATTTCACATTAGTAACCTTTAACAAATAGTCTACTTTAGTGTTACCAATTGTTATTTACAATGGGTGAAGTGTTCTATGATGATGTTATTGTTAGTAATAAGGATAGGGAAGCAATATTGCTGGAATTTCAGGAGCCATACCAGATTTCGGATCAAGGATCAAGTTCAGCGAGAATTGATAATTCTAACAATGCCAATGTTCCAAATAATGGCCCAGTACCAGAAACTCCTACCATATTTTCATTATCTTACTTCCAAAAATTCTTTAATGTCAATACAGAGGATGTGGTTAAAAGGATAAAGGATTCCATGGTACCTAGTTTAAAAGCTGATTATTATGAATCACTAATTAAAGCAAGGCCCGATTTGTATGGTCCAGTTTGGGTTTGCCTTACTTTATCCTTTTCTTTAACAATTGGATCCAATCTTTTTGATTACTTTAACACTAACAGAAACCAAATGGAGCATTGGAAATATGGGTTCCATGTTATTACCAAAGCATTGTTTGCTGTATTCGTTTATTCATGGGTACTCCCTATAATGTTATGGAGTTTATTGAAATGGTATTTATCATCTGAGGTAGGAAAAAGCAAATTTTATTATATTAATTGTTAATATAATTTATTATGGTTTTCACTTAAACACCCAAGTTTTCATTTTAAATACATGATATCTTATCATTGAAGCTCATGAATTATATTGTTATTTCATCATTATTTACGCTCCTATTTTTTTATTAGGAACTTGTAATTTTTATTATTATGCTTTAATATTAAATGAATATGATTAAAATCTTTCACTGGTTCCTACTATCTTTTTTAAGTTGAAAATAAACCACTGTTATTTTCTATCAATCAAGACGTGTTCTGATATATTGCTGTAAATTTGGCTAATTCTAATTCTAAGATGACTGGAGATCCGAGAACCTAACATTTCGATAGGAGGACTGCGGTAATCATTCCGCCAAGACTAAATCGGCTATCAAGAGCCGTTACAATGACAGTTATTTTTAAGCTTTGATCAGTATATGTTATTGTCATTAAACTTTATTAATAAAAAATATTTACAATGTATATACATATTTCAATTTCCAATTTGAGTATTTTATCATCAGAAACAAAAATACAATTGTTTAGGTACATTGCACTAGCAAGCTTGTGTGGCACTGCTTGGTAGTATTATTATCTTATAATAATCATAATAATAATCACCTAATGGGCAAGTGAACTAGTTGTCCCTTATAGCAAGTGGCAGGAATCTGCAGCCGCCACAGGACTCCCCTTCGAGATGACAGAGTCATTGGTGAAGTCCGGATGATTTGTCCAAATGATGTTATCCCCTAAGGTCCAATATTGATTCTAATATCAGTCAGGTGTTTGTTTGGGGTAATGTTATAATTGTACAGATGTGAGGGTTAAGCTGTTTCACTTATTGTTGATTTGCGCTGCCTAGAAGATTTGTCCTAGAAAGGTATTGAGAGAACATCATCATGCCAGTCGGTGCCTTGAGAGTGATGTGGCGGATGCCTTTAGTGAGTCGAGGACAAGTCTATGCCGTGCTTCACCAATTGAACGCAGGTCGACGGGATGGCTACAATTGTGCTAAAACATCGATGCGCCGGTTGTTGCCAATAGTGGACAGATTGGCAGGATAACTTCTATTCGGAGTATCTCTGTGCCAGGTGAATAACAAGTGAGGCTGGTTGGTAGGATGTCTCTGTCTGTTTTTGTCTATAGGGAGATGGTACAGCAGGCATTGTATGCATTTGTGCAGTTGTTGTAGTAGTCAAGTTGGGCTTGATTTAGCATCCAAAGCGAGTTCCTTTTTCTTCCTGAGGTTGCCAGCCTTGGCCACTATGTGGTGACTACAAAATTTAAGGGATGATTTAGCTATGTAGAGATTGGTTCTTGCTCCTGTTGATATATTTGCGTGCAGCTGTGTTAAGAGACTTTAGGTTGGTTGAGGACGTTGCTTCAATTTGTAAGCTAGAGCTGTCTAGGATTCTCCTTTGGACAATTGGAGTATTTCCTAATACAAGCATAGTTTGTAGCTGAATTTAGTCTGGTCTTGAAAGTTGTGACTGCTGAATTTTAAAAGGCTGTGGTTTGAAGCAGGTTGCGTTACGGAGTCGCTAGATGGGTTCATCCATCATACAGTTGTTTTTGAATGATCTTGTAGTGGTCCTAGATAGAAGTAAATCTGAGGAGCTTGTCCTTGATCGCTTGGTCCAGTATTCCTCTGTCATCTTCTTCCTTCTTTCTCAGATCACATCTAGGTCACCAATTATCAAGGTATGAGACACAGAGGATAAATATTCCAGGAGGAAGTCCCTGCTTTGTTGGTTTAAATTCTGAAAATCCATTTTTGTACCTGATCCTAATGAATCTTTGGAAAAGGAAGGAGGCCAGAAACCTGTATAGATATCCATGTATCCCCATTCCAACAAGCTTGTCCAGGAGTTTTTCCTCCAGACCCTGTCAAAAGCTGTTCTGAAGTCAACAAGTACAGCTAAGGAGCTTTGTTTTCGATGGCAGCCGTCTTTCACTTCTTGTGAAAAATGAACAATCTGTTCGACTGTGCTTCTGCTTATCCTGAACCCTGCTTGTAATGGAGATAGTATACCATTTTGCTCTACGACTGTCAGTAGTCTGTGTATTGCCATCCTTTCCAGTAACTTACAAAAACAACTTGTCAGTGCTATTGGCTTGGAGTTTTCTAGTTCGTCAGGCTTCTTACCACTTTTTAATATTTGTATCACCTCTGCCTTTCTCCTTTCATTTGGTAGATGTGTCCAGATTAGGTTTTGAAAAGGGAGGATGACATTCTTGACTTTTTTCCCTAAATATTGAAGGAATTCATGAAATATTTTATCAGGCCCCAGGGACGTTCCTCCTGAGAGATTTTGTGTATCAACTTCCATTTCTACCAACGTAAGTGACTTGTTAAAAACTCTCAATTGCTCCTCAGTCAAGCAGGTTGATGGAAGTTTTGTTTGAGGCTGTTTTATTTTGGTCTTGAAATTGCTTATAGTGCAATAGTCCTTACAAAAATGTCAAGCTATGTCCTTCTCATTCGTCAGAAGCTTAGATTCTGTCTGGATTGGGCTGTTTGAATGTAATGTATTATTGTTCAGCTTTGATGAAAACCTGTGCACTTTAATGGCATGTTTTCTGAAATCAAGTTTCTCGAGAAAGGATCTGTAAGCTAACCTTTTTGACTGTTTATAACATTCTTTAGTTCAGCTCCTCGATACTTGAGCTTAGTTCTTTCTTTGGTTTGTCCAGTCATTGCTTTTTCTAGGGCCTTATCATCTGATTTCTAGGGCGTTATCTTTTATATTTTTCTAGTTCCTTGTTCCAAAATGGTGTGAACTTCTTGACCTTGACTTCAGGAATGGACAGCTTTGCTTACTCAATAATAGCATTCTTTATATTCTTCAGTGCTCCGTCGACATTACATTCTACAAGGTCTGAGGTAAGAAGCTCATCAGTTTTATTTGCATATGTTTTCCAATTTCTTCATATTCCAGACTGAAGCATTTCTCTTCGTTATACATTTTTGTGGTTATGCAAGTTCAATGCTGAGAATCTTGTGTCCAAAGCTTCCACGAGAGTTAATCAGGTTATGGTTAATATTGTCGGTCAGGGCAGGGTGCGCCAAGACTACATCAGGATGTGATAAGTGTCCATTGTACGATAAAAAGGTAGGACTGCCTTGGTTGTTGTCAATAAACATTACTGCGTTTGCGTCTATAAAAACTTCCCATATACTTTCAACACCATCAGTAGTCGAGTAGACGATGCATTTAAATCTCCACAAATGATGCAGTTTGGATCCCACAGTTGTTCACGCCATTCCAACTTTGGCTTGTTTCGAGATGGATTGTAAATAACATAGAGGCGCTTGTGCATATTTTCTATCCAGACCTCCATCTCTGCCGCTTCAAGAATATCCAGTTGAGGCATCTCCTTCCTACAGTAAATCTTGAAGTAATTGACTTCTTTATAAACATTATAATGCCAGATGAATGGATTCTTGCTCGAGGCACAGAGTATGCTTGGTATCCACTAATCTGGAAGAACTTCAAATTTTCTGAATCTGCTAGAGTGATGTGTCCCCTTTAGGGTTTTATATTTTATCGGGATGCCACTGGATAAGTATTGAGCATAATTATCCAGAATTATTTAATAAGAATTAATTAATAAAAGATTCGTTAAACAAATTTGATCCAGAATTAATTAATTGGATTACTTCTCACAAAGGCTGGTGTGTATTTATCGTAGTTTCTAATTACCAAACATTACCTGTGATTATAATGATGTAAATAGGTGGCATGATTAAAATAATTTTTATTTACAAACTTATTTTATTTCTATACTTAAATAAAGAATATATACAAATTATTTCAGAAATCTTAATGTGCAAACAATATATACAACAAACTAAATAATAAACATGATTCAGTAATTGGTTGTGAAAGCATGGTTTCAGATGGACTGTTTTATAATGCCATGAAACATTTTATGTCATTATGATTAGACTTAGCTATTATAGTACATGAAGTGGTGTATTTGGTAGATGTCATCTGCGAAGTCGCGATCATTTCACCCCCCATGAACTTTCTAAGTTGATTGTGTCCTTCACGATTAACTGGCTTTATCATTGCATATTATTCCCTTAAGATTCTGGCTATAAAAACGCCTTACCAATATAGTTTATCTCTTGCTACTTTACAAGTAAAGATTTTACGGAAGTTTTATTTTTAAAAATCTTTTAGTTAAAAAGTTTGCATTTCGGCAAAAAAAGTCTATTTAAAAATGAATTTTATTTTTATTTACTCAAACAGACGACACAGTAAGAGTAAAGTAATTTATTTATCATTTAAGAACATAAATTAATAAAAGTTAAACTTTTGTCATAAACCAAGAACTTTATCACAAAAAGTTAGTTGGGACTTGAATTTTTAAAACTTATTTCTTAAAAAGTTTCACAGAATCCGTTTAGAGTTTAAACCACTGGTTTAATAATACATAATAAATGTGTTAAATAAACATTATAAGGAGAGGTTCAGTATGAGATAAAAGAATATGACAAGGGAAAATTGGCCCAAATGATTTATTTTTAATTTATAAAGTATTGTATGTTAATAGATAATTTTTTTTTTTTAATTTTATTTATTGCATGTTAATACATTCTGCCACATTAAAGAGCATTAATATTAGGGATACAGTAATCATTTACAATATGTACAAACAAATAATAACTAAAATAGAGAAAATAAAAAAAAAAACTAATATAACAAAAAATGAAATACTAGATAGAAGCTAAAATAAATTAAACAAATTCCCACCTAGATACAATAATAGATAATAGATAATACAAATAATTAATATATAGCTATAGTAAGGTTGTGATTGTTGTTTTAAAAGTTTCTTCCCTTGAAAATGGTTTGAAGGGCTGAAATGGGTGTAAAGAAAAAATAAATTAGGGATGAAAATGGAATGTGTTTTATAATAAAAAATTGAATTGAAAATTGAAGTCCTAACACACAACATTAAAAAAAATTATTGTCATTAAATTATATTATTAAATTGTTTTAATTAATTATTATTAAAATTAGTTAAAACCTTATAATATAAATATTGGCATTATACTCACCGCCACATTACTCAGTTAACAAGTGTTTTTTTTCTTTTTAATAACAAATTATATATTTTATTTCTATTTCTATTTTACCATGGTAAGAAACAAACGAATTTCAACATTGTTTTTTGTATTTTTGCCGTTCGTTATATAGAAATGAACTGATAGGATTATGGATCAAATATATTTTATTATTAAGTATAAATGTTAATAAATAATTTATACAAAATTATACAGCATAATGTTACAATAAATTCTACATTTCAATTAAAAAAATAATTCAAGAGGTTTTAATAGAAAATTACTTTTTTTTAAAATCGTATTTGCCCACGCTAGTTTCAGGACCTACAAGTCTTGTACTATAACACAAAAAAAAATTGTGTTGATAAAAACTTATTGAGGAACTGAACAGAAACCTTAAAAGTCAATGAATCTGAAAAAAACATAGTCAATTATATTAGCACTGCTAGTATAATTGTGTTGGTACATTATAAATTAAAAGCATTGAGACAAACTTTTGGCGGGTTGGCTATTATTTGCCTTTATGTTTGAAGGCTCATTGCTTTGTTGTTTTATTTGTTTCATTTATAATATTGCATGTGGAATGGCCGTGTATCCACTGAGTTTTCTTAGGAATGGATGTTAATGGACTATTAATTTCCTATTTTATTTCATTTAACATGTTTCGTATTGTTATATTTTAGTCATGTATAATTTTTCTTTTATTCTTTTCTTCCTTGTATTCTTGATAATCAGCTGTTCAATATAACCTTCCTTAGCTGCGTTAATAGAACCTTATTATAAAGGTTAATTTTCCATATTACTAACAAATTATTAATAAAAACTATACAATTAAAACAAATTATTTATGTGAGTTGTGATCTGATTTCAGTGACCTAATTTTTAAAGAATAAGGCCACGCATAGTTGAGCGCCAAAATGTAACATATAATAATATAATCTCGGAAGCTCACTTACCGTTGGGATACTTTCTAAATAAATAAGAAGTTATTAAATGATAAACAAAATTATATGAGTATTAATATATTTATTTATCTCAGGTGTGGGTTACTGACAATCAGATCAAAACACTCAGACAAACTAACATTAACTACACTTAACACTGTTTGATTTTAAAATAAAGTCAATTATGAATTGGCAAGCTAACCTTTTTCCCATATACACTGTTTCTTCCTTTGTTGCACTAAATTCATTTATCTTCAAGTGCTTTCCAATGTTCTGCCAAACACAACTTCCATATTGATGACACCATCTTCTACTCAACTCATGCTCCCTGGGAAATACTCTCTCTTGTACTTCCAAACAACTAGTCTCTCTGCCAAACAACTTCCAAGGTGGTAATACTATTACTGGGTTTTTTCCCACTGGAGCCAGGATCACTTCTCCTATCCTCCCTTCACTGCAGCCATACAAGAACTGTTTGCCAAAACAAATCCTTTGTTCCATCCCCTTTTTGGGATTTTCCTTTTTGGAGAAACTACAGAGCAGCCATTTTCTTTTCCCTACACTATTAAAACTATATTAGCTTGCCGTTAAATTGTTCAACATTAATTTATTTAATTCTTTTTACTCACTTATAATAAAGGTGTACATTACAATATATATTTTGGTTGGCTCTGCAGACCTCGTAGATCTTTGGCCCCCTCAACAAGCCTTCTCTACCTCCTCCTATCTTGGGCTACTGCTTTCAAGTTTGTGGCATGAAGCTCTTATGGAACTTTGTTGATCCTATCTATCTATCTGGTTTTTGGCCTCCCAGGTGTTCTCTTGCTTACTATTCTGGCAGTCATTATTGTGTAAAGGCGTCCTGATAGATTGCTTCGAGCTACATGCTCCACCCATCTTAACCTCCTTGCCTTCATATCATGAGATAGTGACTAACCAGTTTATTTTAGCAGTTTTTTATTGTTCTTTCTCCCCCATGTGTTAATGTTCTAATTCCAGATAGGTCCTGTTATGGTGCGGAAGACTTTTATTTCAAATCTGCTTGCTTAGTTGTAGTTACCACTTTTGATAAAACACACTGCCTCAAGAAAGGTCATTCTTCTTCTGAGTGGCAAGCATTTTTATTATTCTCTCATTATAAAACGAACTACCAAAAAAATTATATGAAATATTAAATAAAATAGTTCTTGCTTTAGAAACTATCCCGAAGCATGTATGAACAGTGTTAGTGTGCTTGGGTAGGTCTATTTTGCCCTCAGGTCCTCTATCTCTTCCATTTATCCATCCATTAAAATTTTTGAATAGTGAATTTTTCAAGTTTACCTTCTTCTTCTTCTTTAGCTTTCCTCTTTAGTGCCTTTCAGCGTAGAGGAGCATTCAACCAGGAATTCCATTCTTCCCTATTTCTAGCTAGGTTCCTCGCCTGTCGAAGGTCCTTCTCCCTCGCCCTACAGAGTCGCTCAATGTAGTCAAGATAGGACATTCTGGGGCGGCCTTTAGGTCTTCTGCCATCTGGGACATATTCCATGGTCTTTAGAGGATCTCTGTGGTCGTCCATCCTGATAACATGGCCAAACCATTTTAGCTGACGAGTTTCTAGGAGCTCTTTCAGTGGGGCTATCTGCAGTTCCTGACGATTACTTTCATTGCGTACTTGGTCTCCTTGTTTTCCCAACTGTCCTTCGCAGCGGTGATTCTACTCTCCTGTCGGTCTGTTAGTATCCAGCTCTCAGCTCCATACAAAAGTATAAGTAGATACACCATCTTGAAGATGTATAGCTTGACGTCTGCCTACTTCTCTCTTCCCTACCACAGTGTTACATATCTGGTAGTAAACTGTATTTGCCTTATTAATCCTGTTGGATATTTCCGCGTCTACCTTCCCAGATCTGTCCAACACTGTACCCAGGTATGTGAAGTCTGTCACCACTTCTAATTCTTCTCCATTACAGTTTATGTGGATCTTCCTTCTTTCTTCCGACTTGTAGAATCTTACCTTTGTTGGTATTTATAAGCATCCCTTTTCGTTGGAGTTCTTCATACCATTCTATAACTGCCAATTGCAACTTTTTCACCGAGTCCGTAATCAATATCACATTATCAGTGTAGAGGAGAAGTTTTATCACTACAGGATTAAGATTCCTATGTCCCAGGAATGTCCTGGCCGTTCTTCTCTTACAGATGGATGCCACTTCATCCATGAATAACAAGAACAACAATGGGCTTAGGCTATCTCCTTGTTTCACCCCCTTGCAATATTGAAACAATCCGATTCTAGCCCGTTCAGCCTGACTATTCCTTTGGGCTCTTGATATATAGATTTTATCGCCTCTGTCAGATTTCTCGGAACATTCTTCAATCTGAGAGCTTCCCATATTTCATCTTGTGGAACCGAGTCAAAGGCAGATTTGAGGTCAAGGAAAGCCAGGTACATATTTTTATCAAGGTCCCAGGATTTCTGTAGGATATTTCTTAGTGAGAAAATATGGTCATGGGTTTGGCGCCTGGGTCTGAACCCAGCTTGCTCTTCTCCTATTAGGTGCTCAACTAGTGGTCTTAAGCTGGATGGATGTATATAGTTTGTACGCAATTGGCGAGATGCATATGGGTCTGTAGTTAGAGCATTCTGCCTGACATCCTTTCTTGTGAATTGGTATTATAATATTATATTCCCGGAATCCCTTTTTCGTCCCAGGCTTTCTGGAAAAGGACTTGCAATGCTCGCACCAGCTCAGGACCACAATTCTTTATTAATTCAGCTACTACACCATCCCGACCTGGCGCTTTTCCAGTTTTCATTTTGTATATGGCTCTCTCTACTTCTTCCTCAATCACCTCGTCGTACTCTTCTTCACTCTAGTTTCCATTTCCATTTGTTGAATAGTAATCATCTCTACCAAACTGCTTCATGTAATGATGTTTCCAGACCTCTAAGATTGCTCTGTCTTCCGTGACCACTTTTCCTTCTTCACTCTTCATATTTCTCACTGCTTTGCTCTTACGTCCTCTTAGAGCTTTAATTTTTTTCCAGAAAATCCTGATGTTTTCCCAATGATCCTGATCTAACTTTCTTCCAAATTCTTCCCACGATTTTTGTTATGCCACTCTTACTGCTTTTTTTGTCTTGTTTCGGGCCAACACGTATGCTTGCAATTTTTCTGCAGTTTTGTCCCGACAGTATCCCTTCCACGCTGTTTTCTTTTGCAAGACTTGCACTTTCAGTTCTTAGTTCCACCATGATGTACGTTTACCTTTCTTGCAAATCATTTTCACTCCACACACTACAGTAGCTTCTTTCAGAATGCTATCCTTTATTTGAATCCATAGATTGTCCAGGCTTGCATTTGCGTCTAATTCATGGAGCCAATTTCTTAACTCTGCTTCCTACTCATCTCTCTTTTGAGGGTCCTGCAACTTCTCTACTTCAATTCTTGAGTATGCTTTCATCTTCTGCTTTCTTTCCTTGAGCACTCGGGTATCAGCAACCAGGAGCATATGATCACTTCCTATTTCTGCACCTCTGATTATTTTTACATCTGAGAAATATCTTTTAATGTCGCGGCTATAGATCAAATAGTCTATGACACTATTGACATTTCTCTCAGCGGCTGAAAAGGTAATTTTATGGACCAGCTCATGCGGGAAGAATGAATTCCCCAGTAGTAAATCATTTTCAATGCAGAAATCAATAAGGCGTATCCTACTTTTATTTTTAATGTGTTCTCCACCGTGCGGTCCCATCACTCCATGTGCTCTTAGGTGATCCTTGCCTGTCCTTGCATTGAAGTCTCCCATGATCACTATGCTTCTATTGCAGTTTCTAGCTTTGGTGATTGTTCGTTCAAGGTCGCTATAAAACAACTCTTTATCTAGGATGTTAGTATCATTTATCGGAGCATAAACTTGTATTAAAGCCCGATTCACAATCCTTAGATTTATATGTGCTGCAATTGTGCGTGGACTTACTGCTTCCCATTCCACAACTTTCCTGTATTATTCATCCTTCAATGTAAAACCTACTCCTTCTACAGCTCGGTTTTCCTGGTAGGACTCCAGAGTATATCAGCATGTGTCCTTTGTTCATTTCTATTTCTCCAACTCCTTTCATTTTTACTTCACTTAATCCCAGGTTGTCCATCCTATACGTCATTTCCTCAATGATCTCCCCCTCCTTGCCAGTGAGTGATCTCACGTTCCATGTTCCCAAACGTATGTCCTTATCCATGCAGTGTCTTTTCCTTTTAGACTGTCCAATTCCGAGACTTGTTGCTAATTTTCTCTGAATCGATGATTCTCTCCTATGGGTGATTAGCCCAGTAGGAGAGACCCCGTATCCTTGGGACAACTGGCCTCCTGAATATTTATGTCCCCTCAGGAGAAAGGGTGGCCGGGCTATACCCCCAGCACTAGGTTACCTGTTGGTCCACAGGTCTTTATTCGATTTATTCATACCATCTCTCCTAAGAGGGATCCCCCATCCGCCACCCGAGGGACGTGCTCCCTAGCGGCCAGGCTCCGCGTTTGAGAGTTTACCACTCAAGTATAAATCCCACATTTGTAAATTATTGTTTACTTACCTTTTTTGTATATATCTTACTTACCTTGAGTAGTAAGATAGATCATAGACTGTAAATTGATCCTAAGTTGTGTGACATATTTGATGTATATATGATTTTAAAGTATTGAAAGTACTATAAAAAATATTATAAATATCATCCATAAATAATAACAAATTGTCCATTATGCTCATTGTTATATAGATATCCAATTATCTGTTATGTACAATAAACTCAACATCAATGCATGAATCATATTATAAATAATAGGAGTCAAAATACATCCATGGCTGTGTTCTCCATTGGAATTAAATTTGTAAATATATTTTTCAGTGGCCCTTTTGTTTGAGTTTGTAGTGTCATCTGTCTGCTTATTTTCCTGAACTGCCACTCTTTCTAAAATTTGTGTTGTAAGGAAATTTATTTCATTTGCACTCAACTTTTTTTTATTTGAGTCACTTATTGTAATATTTAACTATAAAAAAAATAATGCTGTTTTAAATTGCAATAGTCCCATTACCCTCTTTCCTTACTCAATTCTGTAATGCAATTTTCTGCCAATATTAAAAGGAAGAAAAACTAATGAATTTTCTATCAAATTGGTTAAAAGAAAACCCTTATATGTTCATAAAAGAATTCCTTTTGAAGGAATGTTTAAGGGGAGTTAAAGTTACTATTCTGTATACCATCCTAGAGTCTTAGAGTAATATTTTCATAAATATTACTAATATTACTAATTTGCAGATTGCACGTCTTTTTATAAATTTAAATGTTTATTTATTTATTTTTTTCAGATGTGTATTTCAGCTTTGGAGCTTATCTGCACTTACAGTTATGCATTAGTTGTGTACATTCCTTTGTCTATTTTTTGGATAGTACATATTCCATATTTGCAATGGGTTTTACTGCTTGCGGGATTAATTTCATCTGGAATTGTTTTGATTTCTACAATGCAGCCCATGGTTAGCAAAGAAAATTATACTGTTGGTGGAGCTATAATAGTTTTACATATTGTTTTTAATGTTTTAATATTTATGTATTTTTTTCATTAGTACAAACAACTTAATTTATGTTTTTCTTTTGGTAAAATAATTATTTTATATTTGTTTTGTTATTTTGAATTTTAATTCAATTGTCCATTGATGTTAATTTAAGATTTATGCTTTGTATTCAGTCAGTTTTACAAATTTATTTTACTTTAAAGTTACTTTATATACAAGTTATATTTCCTAATTTAAGCTATGTTTATGATATAACTCCATAAGATTAATAGAAAGTATCTATTTCCCAAATAAATTTTAGTGCTAATGTTATGAATGAGTTCTCCAAGCATTTTAGTGTACAGTAGAGCATTGATATTTAGATTTTTTACGAAAACTTTATGTCAATGAAGGTTTGTAAAATAAAAAAATATAAGGATTATCGAGAAAAATAAACCATGTTTTAAAAAAAAACCATTGGTGTTTATTTATGCAGAATACAGAAAATAGTGAAAAAATCAAATGAAATATACATGACATAAGTTAAATATGTATGTACTTTCATTATCAAGATTAATCCATGACTCAAAGTAAATTGTTATTCTTTTTTGCTTCAATGTTAATAATGTCAGCTATCTCTCTGATTCCTTTGGACCAATTATACAAATAGTTCTTAGTAATTAAATAATTTATTTAATTACTAAGAACTACAGCTAATGGGCCACTTTCTGAGAAATAATCAGATTTCTCCATCAAATTTTGTTTATTCGCCGTTTAATGCCATTTTGCACTCCAACTAGAACAAGAAGGACGGGTTACTCGTAGAAGTATGTGTTAAACTAATTTGATGAATGCTCTATACAAATATTCACCTCTTTCCTATAATCTTATGTATTTTTATGATATTTGTAATTAATAAAGATTTTATGCTGTTGTAACATGATGTTTTTTAGGTATACCTATTTATTATGTGATTTTTTAAAGCTGTGATTAAATTGTTTAAATAATAAATACAATGATAGTTTTTTATTCCCTGCATTTTTGTTAATGATATCCTGGGATATATATAATCTGTAAGGAGGGACTTATATCCTTCACATTTTGATTTTGAACTCTGCTATCTGATAAGTTATATAGCCACCACTTGAATGAAACATAAGACTTTAGAGTGGTGATATATGAAGGGAATTATAATATGGCTGTAGGTCCCTTGCAATTTGGGGTTTACCTTCGCCTTAATTCATCTGTAAAAGTGATTTAGTCTTGTGACTAGATTAGAGGCTAGTTAAAAAATAAACTTAAATTACATTTATTTGACAAAATACATATTCCAAGGAAATTTATACAAAAGTACTAGGCTAATAATAGAAGTGGTGTAAAGAATTAACTCGATAAATGTGGGATGAATTATCATTCAGCATTAGTAAATAAGATGAATTTGAATGGTTATACCTTATAAATAAAAATAATATTTTACAATGATAATAATAGGATTGGCAGTATGCTGTTGAAAGGCAAGATTTTATTTAATGGAATAAAAGTAATATCTTGTATCTAGTGATAAGTATCTCTTGGAGTTGGAAATAAGGCCACAGAGTAAAATGGAGTTTTGTGCTCCAATACAGTGAGATTTAATTTGAAGAAGTACTGAATTAGTTGGGAGTCCCATCACAGGCGCAGACTTTTCATTTTAATTGAGGAGAAGGGAGTGGACTTCCTCCCATCCCCGAAAAAAAAGTAGGGAGTTTAATAAAATTCTAATTTTAAGTTTAATAATAAGCAATATGGGCTATAATCAACTTAATTATTGTAAAATGAACAATATATTACTATAGGTATAAAATAAATGTGTGTATATATGTTAAGGCAATGAGATGAATTCTCTGATATTTCAAACTTGCCGCGGAAAATGTAATAAAGTCAAGTAAAATGTAAGGGTGTTTATGAATGAATCATTCATCCTATAACATAAATCCTAGGATATATGTTGTTACATATAATTATCTTTGAATATTATCTAAAAGTTTATTAATAGAAACATAGGGCATGGTAAAATACTTGCTTGCCTTCTTCTTAGCTTAGTCTTCTAGTCTATTTAAACTATTTTTTAATAGATTTTAGTTGTAGATTAATTGTTATTGATTTCGATTTTATTTTTGGTCTTCAAAATATTGTGGAGGGGGGGTAGGGAGCAATCCTCCCTTCTCGCCGAAGTCTGCACCTATGAGTTTATCTAGTACAGTTGCTTTATTTATAGGCTAAAATTAACTATTTTAATACATTTTGTATTTTTTTTTTTTATTTCTAACAAGTGGCGGGAACGATAGTGGGACGAATGACCAAGTAGGTGGAAAAAATTAATGTTGAAATTTTTCAAATCCAACGTAATGAGATAAAACAGGAATGTTTAATTACAAGATAATCATATTTTTTTTTTTTTATTTTAGCGGTTCCCAACGATAAAAACAACCCTCTAAACAACTACTCATTTTTCAACTATTTTATGAGAAGTATGCATTTTGAATTTGTATCATATTCTTTTTCAATTGAAATACAACATACTTTGGTTATTTCATATTTAAAATATTTTTTCTCAAAACATTGAAAACATCAGACCTTATCTCGATTCCTTATCAGTTTTCTTAGAACCCATTTACTCCCTTTCCTCCATCGATGCCATGGTGGAACACCTATCCTCTAAACTTCTTGATTTCCTTAACCATCACGCTCCCCTTAAAACCCGTACTTTTAGACGTCCTCTAGCTCCTTGGATAAATTCAGAAATTAGAGAGGCTGCTTTCAAATCCCTACAAAACAGCACATAAATATCCTTACGTCAGGCCAAAGCGCAATGCTTTAGCAATGTACTATCCCAATCACCTAATCCTAAACCAAATGGACAATCCTCAGAAAAGTCTCTGTCATAAGCTCCAAAACCTGCTCACTATCCAGTAACGTAATGCTATGCTGCTCGTGGACGCTTTAGACGTATTAGGCTGGCCGACGACTATCAAGCGTTTAGGGCGCTCCGCAACCTGACACAAACCCCAATCCGACGACCCAAATCAACCTACTTCCATGAAGCCCTTTCATCAGCTCCCGATTCCAAATCCAAATGGCTACTCTTTCGTAAACTCTCCCTCTGTGAATCTTCCATATCCTCTCTCTCAGCAGTATTTCCAGTTTCACCAAATGATTTAAACTCATATTTTATATCTGCTTGCGCTTCCACTCCTCCTTTTACTGCTTCCTTCTCTTATCCTAGTACATCCTTCAACGACAACGATTTTTACTTTCCATACATCTTGCCCACAGACCTCAAATCCGCCGTGATGATATCTCATTCCAATTCTATTTTTCCAGATAGCATTCCGGCCAAATTATTCAAACTATGCCTTCCCGAAATCTTCCTGTTCTCCTTTTCTTCTATAATTTCTCCCTTCAAAACTCAGTATTTCCTACCTCAAGGAAGAAAACCTTACGTCCTTTAAATAAAAATTCTAACCCTTCTTCCTCCAAAGATTTCCGTCCAATTTCAATCCTTTCCAACCTTTCAAAACCCCTAGAAAGAATAGTGCAATCCCAAGTTTCCAATTTCTGTGAACATTTCAATCAACTCGACCCTTTCCAATCTGGTTTTAGACCAGGTTACTCCACAAAATCGACCGTGATTAAAATCATTAATGATATTCGGTCCGCTATAGATGATAAAAAACTAACTGTCCTTGTACTCCTTGACTTTTTCAAAGCCTTCGATATCATTAACGATTCCATCCTCTTTTCCAAATTAAAAACATTATTCTTTTCCAACACCGCTATCCTTTGGTTTCAGTCTTTCCTATCGCAACGTTCTTAAGCTGTCGCTATCCCTAATCAACCCTTGTTTTCCTATGTTACTCTATCCTCAGGAGTGGCCCAGGGCTCTATCATATCTCCTCTTCTTTTTAGTTCCTATATCAACGACCTCCATAAATCAATCCTCCACCGTTCCCATCACCTCTATACTGCTGATTCCAAAATTTACCTTTCCTTCCCTCCCTCTGAGTTGTATGATGCGTTTGTTAAAATCCAAGAAGGTCTAAATCGCATCAGCGCCTGGGTATACATAAATGGATTAAGATTAAACGCCGAAAAAACTCAGTTCAACGGTTCAAAACCCCTCCTTAAATCCAATACCAACATTCCTATTCTGTACCTAAATAACCATCCTATCACCTTCAGCTCCTCAGTTAAAAACCTAGGCATTTTCATTCACCAAACCCCCTCCTGGAATTGCCCATATCTCTCGACGGTCAATTTGTACCGTTAAACTATTCCATCGCTATTCCGCCATCTGCGTGGTGTACGGTAGCCACTCGGTGGAACTCAGGGACGGACTAAACAGAATTATGAATAGCTTAGTAAAAGATTTGTCGAAGGGAACCCATGACGTTCCCGTGTTTCCCACTACTATGCCCAGTTAAGGTGGCTCTTCCCCTTCTTCAGAAGACAATACTTCCTTGGCCCAATCCTTTTCCAAATAATCAACAATAATCGCCCTATGTATACAATATCCTCCAATTTAAATCATCTATCCACTCCCTCTCCACAAATTCTCGCCCTTCTGACCTTTACATCCCATTTAATATATCTGCTTCATTTCAACATTCCTTTATTGTCCGCTCCACCAGCTTTTGGAATTCCATCCCACTTAAAATCCGCCATGCACCATCTTTATCCACATTCAAAACCCTCTTATTCCAATTCCTCTTCACAATCTAATCAGACGCAGTTAATTATGTATTAAAGGATAATTTATTTATATTTTATTTCTATATACCAAATTTTATTTTATTTATTGTTTATTATTTATGAATTGGGAAGATTCAGTATCACTTTTGGCATAGCACTGTGATGCATGAAAAACAAGATGTTGTTTGTTGTTTTTATCCATTTTTTTTTTCTATATACAAGGTTGTGAACATTTTTAATGTATTTCATTTTTTTACAGTCCTCAATTTGTATATTTTTTTTCCTATCTTAATCTTCGCGTTTGTTTATAGTTTACAATACCATTGCGAGTTCTCATTTTAAGTTCCTATGTAACATATTTAACTATAGAGAGCTGGATTTTGTACTTTTTATATGAATCGGAATCCATGACAACAGTGGCATCAAAATTTCCTATCGCAGATGTAATTTTAGACTCAAACGGTAACTGAATACTGTACATTTTAGGGCTTTAAAAGGCAATTAATCAATCTTAAAAATTGTCGGAGTTAAAAACATAAAAATCAGAAATTATGAAAGTAGTTTTGAAAAACCTTACACGTAAAAATGATAATTAATATATGAACAAAATATTAGAAGCAATAATACATAAATTACAATGGGCTGTATTTTTGTAAATAATGGTCCAATTTTCCTGATTTTATTTTTTTTCGTTTTGTAGGGAATTTAGTAAATTTTCAAATAATAACGGGTCTAATCAAGAAAAAAAAATGCATACTTTTTAAGTAATTCGCAAATAAAGTTTCTTTTCATTCATAACTTTTTCTCCTGAAATTTCGGGTGGATATCACCATGATTCGTCACTGCTCCATTTAATACCCTTTCGTTTGATCCTTTATTCATCAAAACCGATCGCTCCTGAGAGGCGGAAAAGGGATCTTTGCGGCGAAAAGTTGTCGTATTATATATAAAGATAATGATAAATGTTAATGTTGTCTACAAATGATAATATCTCTAGTTCTGGTACAGTATTATTATTTGATTCTACCATTGTAGTATTGAATATTACAGTATCATAAAATTGTTGTAAAATAGTGTTAAGGTTATGAGTATAAATTTTATCAAATTGTGGAAGACAATCCTCTTTGCTAATATTAATTAAGCCTACATTCGGTAAAAATACATTATTATTATGACAATCAATTATTTTCCTAATATTTACAGTAATATACTGCTTTAAATATTCCACATATCTTATATTATTTTTATTACTTAATGCTAGTTTACATTCTTGTAAATTTCTATTAGTTACAATAGATAAACACATTTTGTTTTAGATTTATACAATAATAGTTACCAATAAAGATACAATTTGCTTGATAGAGAACGGCCCCTTTTTGGTAAGTAAAGATCATTCTTTAAATCGATATCATAAATAGAATGCTTAACTTTTGGAATTGGTAAAATAAAGTATCCTTTAAAAGAATCATCGTGAATTGTCAATTTTATAATAGTATGAATTATATTATGCCATGAGCAAAAGATTTTACTATTAGTCCATAAAACTTCAGTATTATTTGATGTAAGCTGTATGTTCTTTGGCAAATTCTTTATTACATCAATCATTAAATTAGTATGAACAATACCAAGTTTACAAAATTCTTAAGATAAAGTTAAACCTTTAATTTTATTAAATAAATGAGTGATATGAATGTACAAATCATTAGCTCTTTCATTTAGTTCTAAAGAATCGAGATTTTGTTTATTAATTAGAAATTTTTTATTAATTGTTTTTATTTCATTCTTATAATTTTCGAATAAACGTTTATTAATATTTACCGATGCTTCAATGTTATGTTCAATCTTATAATTATTCTTTTCTACGTTGGAAATAATTTTATCGTAATATTCTTTATCGTCGGCATCCATATTATCGGTTATCCAACTAATAACATTTCTTAAACCATTTATTAATCCTCGTTTATGACGATTTTTAGTATCTCTATGTTGAATTAACTCAAATTGTTCTGAAACTTCGTTAGTTAAATCGTATAGTAAATGATACATTTTATGACATTTAAAATTAGTTAAATGGTTTTCAATATTTATTATTTCTACTCCTAATAAACTTAAATTATAAAAATGATAAGTTTTGTAATATTCATTAATAACTGTAATATTATTTACAGAATGATAAAGGATTCCTGGTGAATTAGTAAGATCAACTACTTTTATCATCAGAGCCTTCTGGAGATGAAGCATCAGAATTGTTAACATGTATGGATCTTCATCTGAAACAAAATGTTCCTTCTTTTTACGCATGTTAGGTCTCCTAACGTTATCAACCTGTGTTGTTATTTGTCTTTTACCTTGGACTAATACATTAACTTTCCTAAATTTATCTCTACTTTTAATTTTTGATTGTATATTTTTTAATAAATTCTTGTTCCGTTAATTCGGGTGGATCTTCCCAATTTTTATTTAATTTTTCCGGACGTTTTTCTTTTTCTGCGTTAATTCATGAAGAAGTTCTAAATCTTAATGATATTTTTTCACGTATAATTCTGTAATATTAAGATCTTTTTTATTATTATTTTCTTGTATAAAACCAAATGTAATTTCATTCGGAGTTAATTTTAAATTATTATTTAAAGTATTATTGTATGCAATTATTGCAAGTTTTAATTTTGGTTCAAATGTATAAGTTTTTCATTCGTGTGAAAGTATTCTCAATAATTCACTTAATGTCAAATGAACTCTTCAATAATCCTAATGAATTTGAATGATTGGTGGAAGTGTAATGCAAAGACATATTATTATGATTACAAAATTGTTTAACTAAATTATTTTTCATTTCTGTGCCTTGATCTAATGAAATCTTTGTTGGCGTAGGATAGTGAGATAAATAATTTTGCAAACAATCGCAAATATTAATTGCGTTATGGGTCGGTATAACTTGTGCGAATAATCCTTTTGAAAATGTGTCAACGGCAGTAAATATTATTTTATTTTAAAATATCAATCATTAATTCTTGAAAAGGTTTTTCTGGAGTGGGAGTTTGTTGAAATTTAGCTTTGATTGGTTTTCTAGCATACTTAGCTTTTTTGCATTTATTAATATATTCTGTAATTTTATCTCTCACATTGGGAAAATAAACTAGTCTTCTTAATTTTTCAAATGTTTCTAATATACCACGATGTTCAGTTTTTCCTTAACGATAGTTTTCAATAATTTGTTTGTTGTTTATCTAAATTTTCTTCATCATCAATTAGGTTAAAATAACGTTTTATTCTTACGGATGGGAATTCATTTTCGATTATATTTTGAACTGTTTTAAAATATTTATCTTAAGTTTTTTCTAATGTTTTAATGTTGGGTGAACAGAAAATACCATAGGTCTTATTAGGTTCTAGTATCTGCAACAGTAAGGTTTGCAAGTCAGATTTCCTGTTGATGCTCATCTCGTACCTTCTCTTATTGCCGAACGGTTTATTGAACTTGTACTCGTCATTGTTTCCTCTCTTAATAATTATCTGATGCTTTATGCACTGATACATTTATGCATTTATCTGGTTCGCATATCCTGGATATTGGATTCTTGAGAGTGAATTGTTTAAATCAGATTGATTTTCTTCATTTTCTAAAGGAGATCGATTTTTTAATTCTTCCATAATTGCTTCATATTGTGGTGAATTTATATCTGGCTGTTCTCTATTTTCTAATAGTTCTTCAATATCCATATAATCTGGTTCTGTGAGATTTACTTCATTTATGTTTCTTGATAAAGCATCTGCTACATAATTTGTTTTACCTGTTACATGTTTTATATCGAATTCAAATTCTTTTAATTTCCAAATCCATTTCATAATTCGAGTATTTCCATTTTTCATAGAAAATATCAATGTTTAAGGTTTATGATCTGTTTGTAACAAAAATTTAGTTCCAAACAACTGCTAATAATTCTTTTTTAATTGTGCTATAATTATTTTCAGCATTTTGTAATACTCGTGAAGCGAATGCTACACTTATTATGTTCAATATCATTATCATCTTTTTGAGACAATACTGCTCCTATTACTTTATTACTAGCATCTGTAGTTAAAGTGAAAGATTGGTACTTCTTGACTAGCAGGCCGGCACGAAATCTCACTTCTTATCTAACGTCACGTCACATAACCTCCCTCTTCTTGTCCCGCCAAACCTTTGAGTTATTGCATTGTTTAGTTTTCAGTTATTCCCTTTAAAAAAAAACATTGGAGGACCTGGCAAAGTGGTTGAAGTAGACGAAAGTCTTTTTTCTAAACGAAAAAATCATGTGAGGAGAGTTTTACCTCAGCAATGGATGTTTGCCGAGAAACAGATGAGTGTTTTATCGTCAAAATAAATGACAGAAAATCAACAACCTTATTACAAGCAATTAAAGACAATATTGAAGAGGGAACGACCATTTATTCGGACTGTTGGAAATTATTCGATTATATGGGGCTCAGCGAAGTGGAGACATAAAGTACATAAAGGAACTGCCAGACAACACCTCGATTCATATTTGTGCGAATTTTTATGGCGGCGGGTTCACAGAGAAGAGGACCCGTTCCTCACTATTTTAAATAACATAAAACAATTTTGCCTTCCAAAATAAATAAGACAAAGTCAAAATAAATTGTACATATGTTGTTTATAGTGTTGATATTTTTTCTTTTTTATGTAAATTAAGTTCTTTAAATGGTTTTTTATTATTTCATTTTTATCTTTTATATCTACATATGTTCTTCAAGTGTTTTTTTATTATTTCATTTTGATCTTTTATATGTACATATCTTCTTAAAGTGTTTTTTTTTATTATTTCATTAATATATGTATCGTAAAATAAAAGTATTTCTATTGTTGTTACATTTGTTTTTGTATCTGTTTAAACTTTCAATAATACGAATTATACAATAATACGAAGATAGGAGGTAGGAGAAGGCTTATCACTGCCTTAACAGGATTATCAGTGTTCAGGTTATAAACATTAGCAGATAGCAGTCAGTGCCGGCCCTCTAGACCAAAAGTACCGTTTTTTTTTATTTCTTCAGTTTTATAAATTTTCGTTTGTAACGATTGTAAAATAGGTTTTGTTATTTTTGCATATCCCTTGATAAATTTTCTATAGTATCCTGTCATACCTAAAAACTGTCTTGTCGACTTTTCTTCATGAGGTATTGGAAAGTTTACTATAGTTTCATTTTTTTTTTTTTCGGTTCTGTTTTTAAACCTTCTGTTACAATATATCCTAAACATTTTATTATTTTTTGAAAATTATGTTTTATCTAATTGGTGTTATTTTAAAGCTTTCAAAACTCTTTCTAAACCTATTAAGTGTTCTTCTTTATTTTTCGAATAAATAATATCATCTGCATAGACCAACTCGTAGACCAGATGTATTTTCTTAGATACATTTCAGATACTTCAGAAATGGCCCAAAGCTTGAAGAATGTTAGGTGTTGGTGAAAATGATCTAGTAGCTAACAATGTTATCAAGTTCCATCCATTACATTAAAAAAATACATTAGCTTTCGGATCTGCAAACGTATGGTTTTTAACATGCCTATAGCTTGAACAGCTAGTTTGATTTGACACAAAGTTGGAGAAATTCGAAGAATATTGCAAAAATTGTTTAGTATCAATTTCATTAAATTCCATTTTACAATAAAAATTAGGAGAGAGAGAATCACTTTATTATTATAAAAGGGTGCTGCCCAATTACATTGGGTTGCTTTAAACACAGCATACTTATTAATCGCTACAGACAATTTTCCAAAACTAATATACAATTATATAGTATAATAAGAAATATTAATAATAAGAAAATAATAATGGCTGTGAAATTTGGTAGGCACTGATTATATGGAAAGGAGTCACATACAAACATTTTTGAACTAGTTATTGTTGAAAGGTAAAACGTAGACATCAATAAATTTCATGTATGTATAAGCCTTCTTTTTATGTACTTTTTAAACTTCACTCAAATTCTTATATTCCTCCTCTAATTAGTTTTGATGTGACTAATGAAAAAAATTGGTTTCCTTAACACCGCACAAACAAAAAATTGATTTTTTTTTTTCAATGGATTTTTGTTCCATCTATTTTGGAATTGAAAACATACTTATTAATCTTATAAGCATGTTCGTTCAATGTGTGCATACATACAGTAACAGGAATAGTTGCATTTCGTGTTTTTTTTTCTTCATAATTACGAATAGTAAAATACACAATTCACAAATGTGAAACTCATCTGTAGTTTTGTATTAGCTGATGCTTAAAACTCTCAGTTTTCAAATCAAGATTACTGTATTTTGAAAACAGTTTCTCCTAAAGATATTATTCTCAAATGAAAAATTATAGATCTAGAGATACAGGTAATGTGTAACCAATGAAAATTGTGAGGTACTGGCCTTACCTGACATAGGTTATTTATTTGCGTTTTGGGATAATTTTCCTCTAGCTCTATTCATAAAATACTATTATCCTACCCAAACCATTTATCCTACTTTTCTAAACTGTATAAGGTATATCACAAAAAAAAAAGAAAGAATTTAGAGTATTTTTTTGTTTTATTGTTGCAAAGTTTTATAAATTACTTTTAATGCTTGAGATATAAATGGATAAAAGAAATGATAATAATTCATTAATAAGAAAATATAATTTCTTAAATTTAAAATTTGCACAAAATTAAAAAAAAAAAAAAACAGATAATATCACAATCGTTGCATGATTCTAGTTCAGACACAATAGAAAACGAGAAAAATACTTATTTTCTTTAAATCAATCTAATACGACTAAGGAGATAGCACGAATTCTTTGATATTTATCGCCTAAAGGCCGAACTTCAACGAATGTGTAGACGAACACCAATCTTGATTAAAATTAATTAAATAAGTCGTACAAAGATTGTTAATCATCTACTTCAGGGATTCCCGACCCAGAACTCGCGGGCATCACTGTCCGCTCAAGTTAAATATAACTTTCATCGGCGATCGCCTTGGCAACAGGTAAAAGAGTTTTCAACTAAAACATTTTACAATTTGTTTCTTAAATATATGTATATTGAAAAATATAACAAGATTTTCTAGATATAAAATTTAGAAATATTAATGAATTATTTGCAAATAATAATTCATTTATGGAAATAATATTATTACTTTTTTTGTAGTAAAAAAAGTGAATGGCACTGTTGGTAACTCTGCATTATACCTATTTCGTAAGTAGCTATAACCCATATTGCTTCTTATTAGTTTCGCCGCCGGCCTGCACCTTGGATGTGCCAAGAAATTAAGGATCTGCAGAAGAGGCGTGATGCTGCCCGCAGACGCTTTAGACGTACCAGGCTTACAGATGATTATCAAGCGTTTAGGGTGCTCCGCAACTTGACGCAAACAAGAATTCGGCGAGCTAAAGCTTCCAACTTCCATGAAGCCCTCTCATCTGCTCCAGATCCCAAATCTAAATGGCTAATCCTTCGCAAACTTTCCCTCTGTGAACCGTCCAGATCCCCTTCCTCACTGGTCTTTTCCATTTCACCTGACGATTTAAATGAACATTTTATTTCTGCCTCCTCTACCTCTTCTTTTCCCGTCTCTTCCAACTTTGCTCCTGAGTCATAATTTAATGATGATGACTTTTATTTCTCCGACATTTCCCCGACTGACTTATTAACCGCAGTAATGAAATCCCACACCAATTCCATAGGACCAGATGGCATTCCTGTATAATTGATAAAATTATGTCTCCCCGAAATCCTCCCAGTTCTCCTTTTCATCTACAATTTCACCCTACAGAACTCAATATTCCCTACCTCTTGGAAAAAAGCCATTGTACTCCCTTTAAATAAAAAGCCTAATCCATCCTCTTCCGATGACTTTCGCCCAATATCAATTCTTTCCAATCTCTCAAAATCCCTAGAAAGATTGGTGCAATCCCAAGTTTCCAATTTCCTCGAAAATTTCAACCAACTTGATCCTCTCCAATCTTGTTTCCGTCCCGGCTACTCCACACAATCTGCCTTAATCAAAATCACCAATGATGTTCAGACTGCAATAGATAATAAACAATTAACGGTCCTTATACTCCTTGACTTCTCTAAAGCCTTCGATTCCATCAACCATCCCATCCTTTTCAACAAACTAAAATCACTTTCTTTCTCCAATAGCTCAATCTCTTGGTTCCAATCTTTTCTCTTACAACGCACCCAAGCAGTCTCCATTCCCAATCAACCACTATCTGCCTAACTGCCTTTATCCTCTGGAGCTGCCCAAGGATCTAGCGTATCTCCTCTCCTTTTTAGTTCCTATATTAACGACCTCCATGACTCAATTCTCCATTGTTCCCACCACCTTTATGCAGACGATTCGCAAATATACCTATCCTTTTCTCCCTCTAAGCTATTGGTAGCATTTACTAAGATCCAAGCAGACCTAGATCGAATCTGTGCCTGGGCAAATTTAGCGGATTAAGGTTAAATGCTGCAAAAACTCAGGCTATTGTCATTGGTTCCAAGCCCCTCCTTAGATCCTATACCGACTTTCCCATACTAAACCTTGGTGACCAGCCAATCGCCTTCTACTCCACTGTCAAAAATTTAGGACTATTTATTGATCAAAACCTCTCCTGGAATCACCATATTTCTCACATCTCCCGACGGACAATTTCTACCCTCAAACTATTCCATCGCTTCCGCCATCTCCTACCTCAACATACGTGTAGACTCCTGGTTTCCTCTCTCATCTTCTCCCACTTTGACTACAGCTGTGTGGTGTATGATGGACTCTCGGTCGAGCTCCGTGACAGACTGAAAAGATTAATGAACAGTTGCGTGAGATTTGTAATTGGTGCCCCGAGATACTACCATGTTTCTCACCACTATACTGAGTTAGAGTGGCTCTTCCCCTCCATTCGAAGACAATATTTCCTAGGTACATTCCTCTATCATATCATCAACAATCATCGTCCTTCTTACGCCTACAACCTTCTCCAATTCAAATCCTCAGTCCACTCCCTTTCCACAAGATCTCGACCTTCTGACCTTTACATTCCTTCTCACAGATCTGCCTCGTTCCAAAACTCCTTCATAGCTCGCTCTGTTAAATTTTGGAATTCCCTTCCTATCAAAATTCGGCATTCTTCATCCCTGTCTACATTCAAAACCCTCCTATTCCAATTCCTGTCCCAAAACAGTCAGATACCCGCTAACCTTTTATGTAAAATTACATATTATTCATAATAATGTATTTACATATAGCTCATAACTGAAATACTTATTAGCAGATTCGACTTTTTTTTTATTTTTTCTAAAAGTATATATTTATATTTTACAATTGTACAGTCTTAAGTGTCTTGGCAAGGTTTCAAAAGTTTTGTATATAGATTTTTTTTAAATTTTATTTTGTATATAGCATGTAAAATTAATATTTTCTTTACTGATTTAGCTTTACTTTTACTTTTTATGTTTGTTTTTATTTGGCCAGATACAACATTTTAATTTTGTAATTTTTTGTTATTCTGAAGGGACTTCGCCCCAGAATAAAATTATTTTCTATTCTATTCTATTCTAATTAATTTTCAAAATGTGTTAATCTAATATAAGAAAACCATATAAAATTAATAACATCCATTACACTTGGTGTTTACTCCTTTTCTGTAAAAATATGTATCATTAGTGTTAGAAATAATAAAAAGGTCTTTTATGTAGGTATATATTTCTTTTTATTGATACCTTTTACATTTCATTTTTAAATATTACAAACAGTAACAACCTTAAGTGTATGCATCTTATGATTTCCTGATAATTTGTAGAAATATTTCTATTGTCTAAAGTTAAGAGTCTAAACCTTAAAAAATAAAAATTAAAAAAATACTTCCGATCTGGCCCAATCCAGATACCTTTCCTTCCATAACAAACTGCAGAATCATCCGAATCCTCTCGTTTCAAACCTTGCTTCCTCCTCGATCCCTGATAACCCTCCGAGGCGTCTGAAAAGAAGATGGCCTCGGGATCTTCTAATATAGAACTTTAATTTGAGTTATACCAATGGGTAGTTTCTCTTCATGTTGTACATGCCATGTTACAAATTTCTCATTTACTTATTGTATTCTCTATGTAATACAGTTGTAAATTCCATTGAAATAATAAAAAAAAAAAAAATACGGAGGGCTAACTTCACACTTTTTGGAATTATAAGCCTTGTAACACTATTTTTATCTATTTTAGAGCTTCAGTTCAGTAGAATAATTGTTAGAGTTCTTAGAAAGGTTATCAGAACTTCAAAGAAACTTTGACTTAAATTAAATAAATTTCGACCCTGTAAATATGGTTTCTAGATTGTCAAAATTAAATAAATTCTCATTATCTCTCTAAGAGTCCATTTCCAAGAAATAGTTTAGCAATTAAGACCATGCACAATAAAAAAAGAAGATGCGGGGAGGTTAACTTCATGCTTTGTGCGACTTTGAAAAATTACAACTGCTTTGCTATCAAGTTTAGAAATATGGTTCATCTGAACCCTTAACCAAACTACAAAAATTTAAAAAAAACATCCAAAATTTGTTTAGAAAATGTTCAGTGTCCTAAGAACAATTTTCTAACGATTATTATAATAAGCAAAGTGGAAAAAGAGAAATAGGGTCATAAGTTGTGAAAAATAAAATTATTAAAACTTTGAGGGGCAAGAATTTCGAAACCCTACACAGATATTTTTTTTCTGCCTACCTCAACACCAACACCTTATGGTTACTGGTAATAATTATTAGAACTCATATAGAGAGGCCTCAACGTAAATGCAAAAAACTGTATTTATGTTTCACACAAAATTTATATTTTATATACTTTTTATGAAAATACTGTCACATTTCAGATTGCGCATCATGTTTTTGTAACTTTTCGGATTTATTCAATATTAGAGTCCATTATTATGTTGTTGGGAGCTCTTTTTATGAAAATACTTTTGGATTTCAGATTGTGCATCATGTTTTTGTAAATTTTTGGGTTTAATTGGTATTAGAGTTCATTATACTGTTATGAGGGACTTTCTTTTTTTTTTAAATACAGTTGGATTTCCCATTGCGAATTAAATTTGTGAAACTTTTCGGATTTAATCGATAAAATGGTCCACTATAATTTTGTGGGGAGGGGGGGGGTTATTAAAATACAGTTGGATTTGATATTGCGCGCCATGTATTTTTTATAGAAAACGCTTTTGACAACATAATAATTTATGAAAATTTTGCATGACTTCTTTTGAGTGTTTTTGACTTCTGCTCACGGCGGTACGTCAAATGTGATAAACGAACACCCAACGATTCTTTACATACAAAATCCTGGACAGTCCTGAATTTCATGACTGGTACCCACCATTTCTTATAAGCTATTGATATTTCACAAAGGAAAAGTTACACATGCTTTACTGGAATTGCTAAAAAAAAGAAAAACTGACAAGATGGTGGGGATAGCTTAAGATTTTAACTTAATTAAATTAAATGTAGTTTAATAATCCCTTTTTCCTACTGTAATTTAAAAATTTCCTACCTGATCATACACCACCTTGTAAAGAATTATTTAGCATGATTTATAAATGAGCCAGGCTAGTGATGGAGTACTGCTGGCAGCATCAGGAGTATAATTAGGGAACTACATATGTACCTAAACCATGCTTTTGATAAAAAAAAGAAGTTAAAACCATTGTTTTGATTCAAATACAATTCACAAGTTAAATAACAAAATAAAGGAACTGAAAGAGACTTTTAATAAATTATTTTTATTTATTTTAGTTACAACATATTTTTAATAATGGTCCAAAAATAATTCATATATATATTTATATAAAATTAATAATATATGTATTAACTTGACCTGAAAAATTAAAAAAACAAAAAACAAAGTAAACATTCATGCAAACTTCAACACATATACAGGATGTCCTGTAAGTAGAGGGAAATTTTTATAGGAGAGATAGCAGACCTCAAGAGCTACAAAAATGTTATACAAACAATGGGCTAATTTTCAGCAGAAAAGTAGGAAATCCAAGTTATATATTTTTTAATGAAGCCTCTTTTTTAGTAAAATAAAGCGACAACTAAAAAAATATTTTATTTATATAATTAACAATTGCTCCTCAGCAAACTACACAAAATTTACCTCAAATTAAAATACAATTTGTCATTGCTAAAACCATTTAAAGAGGACTTTTAAGCGGCTAAACTAACCTAAGTTCTGTTTTTTAAAAATAATCATAAGTTATTCACGATTTGTTTTTATCATCCTCTAACTGTACTACAGATACCTCACTTTTAGAAAAACTTCCGAGGTTTAATAACCTTTAAGTCAATATTAATTAAGTTGAGGTTTATTAGGCAAACATTTGAGATCCACATCAAGTTATGTAAAAACAATTTGTGTTTTTTTAACCAGTCATCCAAAAAATACCCGTATTTTCAGCAAAAATGACTACAATAAACTGTTGCAAAACTTTAATTTCATGTTTTTCCATGATCTGGGATGTATTATAATAAATATAAATGCATAAATAAAAATTTTAAAAAAAAGTTTAAAATAATGTTTTTGCGATGGTTCATCATCTAAAGTGGTACTAAAAATTCGTTTTTTACTAAGATCTATATTATAGGAATATTATATTATAGGAATAGATTCGTGTTTATAAGTGATAAAATAAATGTTCCTGATCCTAATATTTACGTTTTCATGAAAATAATTGAAGCAATCAGCAGGTTTCTTTATTTTAAATGTAAATGTTACGACTAGAAACAGTTATTGCATCACTTAAAAGTATGAATTAATTCCAATAATATAGATCTTATTAAAAACAAAGTACCACTTTAGATGATGAATAATTGCAAAAAAAAATCACTAGTTATTTATGATTTTTTTAAGCTTAATTTAGCCATTTTAAAGTCCTCTTTAAATGGTTTTAACGATGACAAACTGTATTTTAATTTGAGGTAAATTTTGTGTAGGTTGCTAAAAAAAAAGAAATTGAATTTCCTACTTTTCAGCTGAAAATTAAGGCCCATTGTTTATATGAATTTTTTTGTAGTTCTTGAGATCTGCTATAACTCCTACAAAAATGTCTCTCTATTTACAGGACACCCAGTATAGTTATACAAACATACATATAATTTTACTGACTTTTAAATATAAATATTTATTATTAGAATATTAATAATATACACATGTATATTAACACACACACATATATACTATTTTCAAATTGAGATATCACAAAATATAATAGCATTATTCTAAGAATAATAAAAACAAATTTAAGAATAAGATACATAAGCTTTTTTAATTTAGGTCAACAATATATAATGTACATCAAATGAAATATTTTAATAAGTCATAGAAAGGTACAAAAAATCTATATATTTGTAGGTACTCACATCTAATAATAATGTACAACTATTAGATTGAAGTAAAAATAATTTTTGATAACTTGATTTAAAATACTTTAACAAATTCAGAGTTGTGAATCCCATAATTCCAAATACTTATAAACCAATAGATATAAAAAGTCTAAACAATCTTGAAATGCATTTTAACAATGAAACTATTATGTTTCACTGAGCCATGATAGTAGGTTTCTTCTGGGTCATATTAATTTTATCTCCTAAGCTTAATGCCATACCCTGTGGATGGAAAAAATAATTGATTAAAAATATTTATTAGATAAGACCATACGGAGTATGTAAGGTATTTGAGCAAAAATATTTATTCTATTAATGATTCATTTTATACAAATTTTCTTAATGTAATATAATGACCACGGCACTTGAATAATGAAAACCAATAAAATTTTCATCAGAGAAGCTATGACCTCGACCAACAGGCACCTGTACTGGCTTGCAAGACAGAGGAGAGCAGCTGGAAAAACAAAATATGTCTGGTTTGGTGATGGTAAAGTGAAGTATAGACGAACCGACGGGCAGCCCGTAGTTGTTATAAATTCACCTTCTGACCTTTACGTCTTCACTTGACTTCTCTGCTCTTGTTCCTTCAACCCACCACCTCATTTTCTAACAACTTTCTTCTATTTACTTAACTGTTATAGTTTAATATTTCTTTCAATTTCGTTTATGTGTATATTGCAGCCAATTTTATTATTATTTTTAATAGTATTAGTGCTCATTTTTCGCCAGAGTAAATTTTTGTTTTCTGCTTGTGTGGATCTACTGTTTTTTTGTTTCTTATCTCTATTGATTATACGATATTATCTAGATTATTTCTTCTACCTATTTTTTCTAGTTTCTACTTTTCAATAGTTTTGCTATTTATGTTTCAGCATCCACGGTGTATCTCAGATCAATCCAACCTAATTATTTCCATATCTCTCACCCCTCCTACCGATTCACTATCCCAATCTACCACCTCCTATGGCTAATGTCTTATTATCCTGTCATGTCAACGCACAGTCACTTTTAGCCCACATAGACGAATTCCATGATTTTTTCCTCCACAACTTCTACCACCTAATTGCTGTATCAGAAACTTGGTTAAAACCCAAGGTGACATCCTCTCAAGTTTCACTTCCTAACTATACTCTACTCCGCCACCATAGAGAAAATAGAATCGGAGGCGGAGTAGCCATTTTTGTCCATGATAGCCTGAAATCCGAAATCCTTGCTTTGTCTCCTCTCTCCGTCTCCCCACATATCGAATATCTTTTTGCAGAAATATCTACCTCCTCATATTCATTGCTCATTGGTATTATCTACCGACCTCCTAGATTGCCCTTTGATGAAACACTCGAGACCATCCTCTATGAACTGAGCCCTTCCTACTCCAATATTGCTCTTTTTGGAGATTTCAATACCAATCTATTATTTCCTTCCTCTGACCAAGCCTATTTATCAAACCTCCTCTACTCTCTTAATCTGTATATAGTTCCGTACAACCCTACCCATCACACCCAATACTCAGACTCTTGGCTCGATCTTTGCATTACTGACTCTCCTGGTAAACTCCTCACCCCATCAAGCACCCGGTTCAGTTCAGTTTTTGTCTTCTCACGATCTCATACAGATCTCCTATAACCTTCCTGTCCCTCTATTTAGTCCCCAATCTATATCTTTCAGAAACCTTAATCTCCTATCATCCGAAACTTTGATGCCCGATCTTGACGCAATCCAATGGGACTCCATATACTCTTCTAACTTTGTTGATTTTATGGTAGAAACCTTAACCAATCAACTGCACATTATCCTAGACCATCACGCTCTTCTTAAAGTCAGGACAATCAAGTCTCCCTAGTCCCTTGGTTGACGCCTGCGATAAAAAATTGCATCAAACGAAGAGACGCCGCAAGACGAAGGTTTAAGCGCACTCGACTCCCCGAAGACTACATGAATTTCAAGCTGATTCGAAACAGTACGCAATCCATGATACGCCGTGTCAAATCCCACCACTACCAACAATCCTTATCCAGCATACCAAACTCCAAAGCTATGTGGGCAATCTTCCGTAAATTATCCTTAGGCAAACCCACCCAAACCCAGACTACCTCTATTTCAGCTGACATACTCAACACCACTCATTTTGTCTCCTGTTCATCCGATCCCTCTGTCAAAGCACCAGCTCCACCCCTCATACATTTTTAATTCCAATCATTTTTTCTTTTCGCATATTACCCCTGACGACCTCCTTAAATCCATTTGTAAATCCCAAACCAAAAATTTCGGATAATATCCCAGTTAAATTAATTAAATCCTCACTTCCATCCATTTTTCCAGTCCTTTATCAAATCTATAATTTCTCACTACAAAGTTCCACTTTTCCCAGCACCTGGAAAACTGCTCTTGTTCGTCCTCTGAACAAAATCTTTAACCCCACAACTCCTAAAGATTTCCGTCCAATTTCCCTGTTATCTAACCTTTCCAAACCTTTAGAACGAATAGTACAATCTCAACTATCCCAATATCTCGAACAAAATAAACATTTGAACTGCTACCAGTCTGGTTTTAGACCAGACTACTCCACTCATTCCGCCCTCATTAAAATCTCCCAGGATCCCCACACATCCATAGATCAACAGAAACTCACCATCCTGATCCTTCTTGATTTCTCTAAAGCATTCGACTCAGTTGACCATAATATCCTCCTAACCAAACTTAAAAATATATCCTTAAATAAAGTTAGCCCGAAATCACTCCCTAATTTATGCAGGAGTGCCTAGAAACATTCTTGCCATGGAAGGGGTGGGTCTAGTAATGTCGCACACTATGTATGATCTTTTAGAGGACTGGGAACCAATATCTCCACGAATGATTGTAGCAAATTTTAAGATGTCCATAGGTAAGATATCCATAGCCCAGGTGTAATGGACAAAAAAAGGCATTCTACTCAGATTTCCAAACTGTGGATAAAGTTAAGGAAAAAGGAAGATCCATAATCCTGAGTGGAGGTTTTAATGCTAGATCAGAAAATGATGATAGATCCAGATACGGTGTACTAGGAAAGCATGGAACAATCACACACTATTATGACCTAAAATAAATATTACACCATACTAGTGTGTGATTGTTGACCACAACCCCGACCAACTATTCCTTTAAACATTAAAATTTGGTACTTTTTAATACTATATAAGCATTTGCGACTTACTTTAATTTAAAAAATATTTTTTAAATCAGCCAAAGTGGCTAGTGGCATAGTAGTTATAGGGGAAAAAACTGGATATCCTACTGAGCCAATAGGTAGATGGCCACAATAAATGTCCTTAACTTTTCTGTTCCACCAAGACGAGTGCTACTGGTTAGATAAAAAAAAAAACTTAACCGATTTTTTCAAAATTAAAAAACTAAACTATTCATACTATCAAATAAACTATTTTTTATGAAACTTTCAGAGTATTAAATCATGAATAAAATAAGAACGAATCATATTACTTTGATTTTAAGGTCACTATCTTCTTCAGACTAAGCCATTATTTTTCCAAATTTGTCAAGTAAGTGAGATTTCCATTATTATCTTGAGTTTTTAAAACAAATAAGGGTTCAATTGAATGCCATATCAACTGTCCCTCTTGAAAGAGACTTATTCTTAATTAATTACATTAATATTCTTGAATTCATTTTTTTGATAACTTGTTTACCTAAGTGAACTAAGTACTGTTATTTATACTGTTAGTAATGGTTTACTAACCTTTGGCATTAAGTAATATGAAAAACTGCATGTTTTTTTCACACTCTCAAAGAGTATAACATCTTTAATTTTTAGGCAAGGTAAACAAAACTGAAGAGTGAAAAATATTTAGACATAGTAAAACTATTTATGAACCCACATATCCAGGAAGAAATTGTAGAAGTAGGGGCAAAATTTTCAGTTGTTCTGTGGGAAAGTAATGAAGAATAATTGATGCTATGAGGTATAACTTTTTTAGCAAAATCGCTGATGAAAATCATTTTATATTTGGCTACTCTGACTCCAACAGTACTACAACTACATTACACTATGCATAATTGTTTAGAATCACACCAAGTTCAAACATTGAATGCAAATTCAAAAAAACCATTGGATTGCAAACAAGAAGCATGAATTTTGGTTTATTTCCAAGGACTATAAAAAAAACTACCAGCTCCTCAATCTCTGCTTAAGACAGTATCATGCAGATTTATCAAAGGGTGCAAAATGCTGTATATATCTGTTGGCAAGCAGGGATTAAATATTTCGTTTTATGTTATGCATTAATTACAAAGAAACATTGAGTACTAATTCCCTACCAACCATTCACATTGAGATAAGTACTGAATAAGTTTTGACTCCATTACACTTAATATTCAATGAATAATATGTAAATGATCTAGGTATAATGGTATCTTAAACTGTTCTCAACATGTTTTTTCATCAATGATTTCCATTCTCTTTTTAAAACTTAGTTCTTAAAGTCAGCTTACTTTTACTTATTATTTCATTGTTAAATGTTTTTATAAATATAGATATGTACAAATAAATTACAGAGCCAGACTATTCAATCAAATGTATATCCTTGCGTATTTGCATTTCTGAACGCAGAATTAAATAATCCACAACATGTACTTAGAGCTATCTATTCTTTCTACAAAAAGGTATTATCTCAGAAAAAACACAATTACAAAGCAAATATCACTAACTAGTCAAAGTTGGCAAAGAGTTAGTAACAATCCAAACAATGCAATATTTGTGTATTGGAACTCAATATAGGCAGTTTAATGCTATAAAAATTACATATAATTAGTTTATTTGATTGGATGAATAGTTTTTTTACTTATTCGGAAAAAGAAAATGTTTAATTTTTTTTTTAGGAGAAAATCGCTTACCTGGCTTTTAGCTCTGATTCTAATATGCCCAGTAACAGGTGCATTAGGCTTATTAAACGGTTTTTCGATGCTTAAGTTAGCAAGTGCATCTTCACCAAAAATTGAACGGGCATACATATTAGCAGCCATAAATCCACATTGCCCACATAGAGCTTTTTCTGGTGTTAAACATTTCATATTAGTGCTCTTCAATAAATGGCCAAGATATTCATGAAGATCGACCAAATAAGTGTTAACTGACACCTGAAATGATATAATATGATCATGTAATATAATTAAATGCAATATTTAAATAAATAGATATAGCATTTCAGAAGCACTTTAGTATGCTTCAGAAGTTCTAGCTGTTCAGGCCATTTTAAAAAACAGAAAAAAAAAAGAAGAAATATTAGACCAAATATTTTAAATCAATGTAACAATTCTTAAAGAAATTATTTTATATAATTTTCATTAACTTGTAGATAAAATATTGATCTTTAAATTTATACTCACCTTGTTTTCCCACTCAAATTCAGCCCACATCTGACGAAATTCTGTGTCTGAACAGATAGCAGGAACAATATAATCCATGATATCTATATGGATATCATTAAGAACAACAACGTTTCTGTCAGAAGCAGCTCCACTAATATCATAAACTAATAACAGAAAAAAATAATGTATAAATATTTTTATTACTTAATGCATTTTATGCATTTTTACTTGATAAATTTTTCAAACCAACGCCACGCAGTGCGCTGATCAAGAACACCTCCCCCTTCATATTTAATAATTTCACGAGTAGCTTCAACGGCTTTGAAATCTTTTTACTAGTAATACCTTAAAATTACAAGAATTTCATAGGACACAGTCATGTTTCTTCTTTGAAACAAATAACTAAACTGAGGCTTTTTTCGAAGAAGTCGAATGGGATTAAACAAGCTCAGAGAATGCTCTAAAGGGATTATTAAGTATTGGTAAGTATTAAATAGGATTAAAATATTTACAGCCTTTGAAATTTTGAATTTGATAAAAGGTTTTTTTTTAATACACCCTATTAGTAATATCATAAATCATAACATATAATTTTAACACCCAAAACACATTAAAGGAAGAAAAAATAGTCACAAATAAAAAAGATATCATTTGAATGTGTTTAGTTCATAATATTTAAGTTAATCAAGGTAAATATGAGGAACCATACCTTTCTAGAGGGTGTCTTATTTTGACTGATAGGTCAGGTGACCTTAGGATTTCCACTATCCCATATATTTATACTAACATTCTTATTATTAGGTTATTTCATATGAAATGTCCGTTTATATTATTTCAGAAATTCAAAGTGGGATTAGAAGACTTTTGCTGTTTACTACATTTATGTTTACTGACTATAATGAGCATTATTAATCCTTTCTCTTTTTAATAATATTTACTATCATTTCAATTTATTGCACATTGTTTAGTATGCCATAAAAAAATGACCATGGAAATACGCATTTTCGAGTAATTTTTTGTATGAGTTTTAACTTGAACACTCAGCAGTCCAAACTGCAAGAAACATTACCATGACGTTTGGGGAAGGATATTGTAACGAATGGACCAGTGGTTTGAAATAAATTTACATCCAAAAAAATTATTGGTTTCTGTGTGGTGTTCAATGGCAAGAATAATTCATTACTCCTTTTTACCCAGAAGCGAACCTCGTGCAGACTCATTACCGTGTAGGGGAGTGTCCCACGGGCGCTATGGTGATCCGGGCAGATATGGTGATAGTCGGTGGAAATTCCTTGTAAGTTCCTGTTTCTCCTGGCTATTCCAATGGACTTGCTTGTTATAGTCTTTAATTTAGAAAAATTATTTCAGCAACAAACTTGCCAGATGCACAATGGAGACAGTAGGGTTCGAAAAAAAAAGAATATAAATAATGAGTCAATCAAATATTACTAATTATCTAACAGGTGCCACACTATTTAATTTGTTGAATTTGGAAAATAGCGAAAACCATAAAAAAAAAAAAATATATATATATATATTTAATAAAAAAAATATGGATGCGGAGCGTGCTGCGAACTCGGATCCTATGGGTTTAAAAACATATGTTAATTTAACCTTCTTACTTATAACCTATTGAGCTTTCTTACTTGGCTAATATTGATTTTCCCTAATCTCTCGAATAGGGTTTTACAATTCGTTATTAAATAAAAAACAAAACAATATAATATATACAATAAATCTGAAAACAAACACAGAATACAAAAAAACTGTCTATCATTAATACTAAAGATGAATTTACTTATTGACTTTTTTAGTTCTATTAACTTAAATAACAGTTAAAGGAAATGAAAATTATGAACAAGAAATTAGATTTATAAGAAAACAAAAAAATACAATAACCTTTAATGATCAAAGAAATAGAACTAAACATTAACCTACAACTATACAATACACCAATTACAAATGTTTGTAAAAAAAAAAATAGATAGGAAATAAAATGTATACAAATAAAAATATGCAAACATTTACAAAATCTCAATGGTGAACTTTGTCCAATTGGCACATTGAGTTATCTATCTAAGGAAGCGGGAACTTATTCGAGCTAGCATCGTCAGGGTCTCCCTAGTCCACCTCCTTAAGCTGTGAAAATGTTTATTCACCAACTTGTAAAATCAAGCAGCATATGTCGCTGACAATCATAGGTTCCAGTTGAGAAAAAATGAAAATCCGGTGTACACTGCAAAACCAAAAGTATTTCACACACACCCTTAGGGTGTCTCTACACTCGTGAGGTTCTGCCATATGTATTGCGAATATTCGACAATCTAAGTTGGGATGCACTAGTAGGGTATAAAAAAAATTTATCAACATAAAATTAATACAGGAGATAGTAAACCTGTTAAACAGCGTTACTACCCTGTATCACAAAAAATTCAAGCCATCTTGGATAAAGAGCTTGATGAAATGTTTGAGGAAGGTATTGTAAAGCCATCACAGAGAATGTGGTCATCTCTTGTTGTTTTGGTCAAGAAACCCGATGGATCATATCGTTTCTGTAGGGAAGAATTAAAATATCTGGGATATGTGGTGAATGAGAATGGTCTGCAAGTAGATCCAGGAAAAATTTAAGTCATATTAAACTACCCAGCGCCTAGAAACATGAAGCAAGTTAGACAGTTCATAAGATTTACGTCATGGTATCACCACTTTGTTCCAAATTTCTCTTCGTTGTCCACACCCCTCTCAGAACTATTGAAGAAAAACAAGAGATGGAAATGGGCACAACGACATTTTAGATACAAGAAGGTTTTAGTTTGTTTACAAAAGGAGAAGCTGGTTACCGTGCCTGTTTTAGCATGTCCTGATTTCAGAAAACGCTTTTTCTTCAAACTGATGCCTTAAATACTGGACTAGGGGCAATTCTATTCCAAGAATACCGGGAAGGAGATAGTTTCATCGCCTATGCAAGTCAAAGTTTGACATTAGCGGAAAGAAAGTACAGTGTCACTGAACAAGAATGCCTTGCAGTTCTCTGGGCAGTAGAAAAGTTTGGGCCGTATCTAGAGGGTATGGATTTTACTCCCATCACCGACCATATTGCATTGAAATGGTTAAACAGATTCAGTGAAACAACACCAATTTACCATAATTCATCCAGGGAAACAAAACGCTTTAGCCGATGCTTTTTCCCATTCTTATAAAAACCCTTCTGTTCTTATCATTAGAATTGAAATTGGAGGAGAAGTAATGGACACGTCATACAGAAACATGTTGCAACGAGTAGAAGAAGATCCAGTGAAGTACGCAGATTGGAGGGTTGAAAATCAAGAGTTATGGAAGCGTGTAAGTAATTACAATAAGATAGTAGGAACCAGCAATGAGTAGAAATTAGTAGTTTCAAGGGAAAGAGGCAAGGAAGCTATCTGAGAACACCATGATAAAGAAATTTCAGTAGCTGCAAAACTTTTCAACTGGTTAAAGAATATTACCTGGGATGGTCACAGATGTAACGAGATATCTTAGAAAATGCGAAGTTTGTATGGCAAGTAAACCATTACAGGCAAAAACGGCAGGTTTTATGGGGAAACAACTAGTGGTTACCCGACATTGGCATATGGTTTCGGCAGATTTAATGGGATCATTTCCAATGTCTTCCAGCCAGAAGAGATTTATGATAGCATTTACTTACTGTTTTACAAAATATAGCATTATTGTGCAGTGTTATCAATTGGTGGCCAGGACATTGGAAAGGGAGGTCTTTCTCAAGTTTGGGACTCAAATCATTATATGTGAAAATGTTCATCAATTCAAGTGATGTTTTTAAAAGAAAGGCAAAGGAATACTCAGTAAAATTGTGGTATATTTCAGTCTATCACCCACAAGCAAATCCACTGGAGCGTCCGAATCGAGTAATAAAGAAGTGAAGGAAAATCGCAAAGATTGGGCCAAAGAGTTACCAAGTTAGTGTTGGATTTACATCCAAAATTTTTATTGTTAATAATATTATATTATTCATTTGTGTAAATAACATGGGGGGCCCCCGGTGTCATCCTGTCCTACCCCCTCTCTAAGACGGCGTTATCTATGTCTAAGGGTCAGACGCTAGCAGACAAAGTACAGAACCAGACGGCTTACGGCCTAATTGCTCACCCGACTTCAAAAAAGACAGCCAGCGGCTAACGAGAGAATTACAGCCCTTCGGCTATACACCACAGCTCCAAAACTTTGGACGAGCTGCGAATCGAGAGAGAAAAGGCGGACCACAGGTGCGAGACCGGCCCCTCATCAAACTGTATGTCAAATTATTAGATTAATTCATAACAGAACAGGTTGCCCCTTCACATTGTTTGAAAAACATAAATAAAGAGATTATTAACAAACAATTGGTAGCATCATTCACAAGTATTCCTCTATCAAACATTTTCTTTTTTTTTATAGCATTTCCAAGTCAATTTCAACCTTTTCCAAGTCAAATCCAATCTTTTCCAAATCAAAATAAACATTTTCCAAGTCAAATTCAACATTTTTTATTTATATAATTATCTTCAATTTTTCGATGTGTGGGTCTGTTATCGTATGAATAGTTTTTGAAAATAACCTCCATTATAAGATTACGTGACTGCGTTTCGAATTATTTAAGTTTTTTTGATTTATTCGATATAAGGGTGTATTTTTATGTTTCCCGATCCGTAAATTTTGAAAATGACATCCATTTTATGTTTACGCCACTGTGTTTTGGCTTATTTAAGTTTTTAGAATTTATCCAATATAAAGGTCTACTTTTATGTTTCCGGAGCTGTAGATTTTGAAAACGACCTCCATTTAAAGATTAGGCCACCGCATTTCGACTTATTTAAGTTTTTTTGATTTATTCGATACAAGGGTGTATTCTTATGTTTTCCGAGCCGTAAATTATGAAAATAAGCTCCATTTCCTTCGATGTAATGGTCTACTTTTATGTTTCTGGAGCCATAGATTTTGAAAACGACCTCCATTTTAAGATTAGGCCACTGCGTTTCAACTTATTTGAGTTTTTCGGTTTTTTTTTCATATGAGGGTGTATTCTTATGTTTCCGGAGCCGTATATTTTGAAAATGGCCTCCATTTTAAGATTACGCCAATGTGTTTCGACTTGTTTAAGTTTTTTTGATTTATTCGATGTAAGGGTGTATTCTTATGTTTCCGGAGCTGTAGATTTTGAAAATGACCTTCATTTTATGATTACGCCACTGCGTTTTGACTTAATTAAGTTTTTCGAATTTATTCAATATAATTGTCTACTTTTGTTTCTTGAGCCGTAGATTTTGAAAATGACCTCCATTTTATGATAACTTCTCTATGTGTTAACTTATTTAAGTTTTTCAAATTTATCCAATTTAAAGGTCTATTTTTATGTTTCCAGCACCGTAGATTTTGAAAATTGCCTCCATTTCATGATTCACCATTGCATTTTGATTTATTTAAGTTTTTCAAATTTATCCAATTTAAAGGTCTACTTTTATGTTTCTGGAGCAGCAGATTTTCCCCATTTTGTAAATGACTCCATTTCAAGTTTATGCCACTGTGTTTTGGATTATAAAAGTTTTTTTTTTTTTACTTTTTCGGTATAAGGATCTACTTATATGTTATCGGAGATGTATTGAAATTTTTCTAATCTTTAATATTTAAATTTATGTAATATTTAATCTCCATTTTATGATTAAGCCGCTGCATCTCGATTAATTAGGCTTCATTTTTGATTTTTTCAATACAAAGTTTCATCAATATGTTTTCGAGTATGAATAAATAAATATTATGAAGCTAAAGTTAAATTAACCACAGAATACAAACTAAAAAGCAGAAAGCAACTGGTAATAAATTTAACCTACCGTATTCAGATTTTTCAGCTAATTGTTCGAAATCTTATAATTTTGTTACAGGAGACCACAACATTAAAAAAGATAACTAAAATTAAATTAAAAATGAGGCAATACATATTTTATTAATTTCGATTAGATATTTTTATTTATTTATTGAAAAATAAATTAATCCTTCGTATTTTGTTTTTTATTCGAAGGAAAAATCAAAAACACTTAAAAAAACCGAAACACAGTGGCCTAATCTTAAAATGTAAGTCGTTTTCAAAAACTAAGGCTCCGGAAACATAAGAATAAACCCTTATATGAAAAAAATCCAAAAAACTTAAATAAGTCGAAAAGCTGTGGCGTAATCTTAAAATGGAGGTCATTTTCAAAATCTACGGCTCCGGAAACATAAGAATACGACTTTTTTTGAAAAAAATTCAAAACACTTAAAGAAATCGAAACGCGGTGGCCTAATCATAAAATGGAGGGCGTTTTCAAAATCTATGGCTCCAGAAACATAAAAGTAGACCTTTATATTGGATAAATTCAAAAAACTTAAATAAGTCGAAACGCTAAGGCGTAATCTTAAAATGGAGGGCGTTTTCAAAATCTACGGCTCCGGAAACATAAAAGTAGACCTTTATATTGGATAAATTCAAAAAACTTAAATAATTCAAAACGCTGTGGCCTGATTGTAAAATGGAGCTTATTTTCATAATTTACGGCTCGGAAAACATAAGAATACACCCTTGTATCGAATAAATCAAAAAAACTTAAATAATTCGAAACGCAGTGGCGTAATCTTAAAATGGAGGTTATTTTAAAAACTAGGTACAGGACAGCATAATACTAGTCCCTAATAAATCCAAATAGGTACAATAAATCGATATCCGTAAGTGAAAATTCTACTTAGGAGAGCATAATAATAGACTTTCATATTGGAGGGGGGGAGGGGATTGCCATTATTTAAAAAAAATATAAAATTTACAAAAAATTAAAACGGTTGACTCTGACTTGGAAAAAGTTTAATTTGATCTGGAAAAGGTTGAATTTGACTTGGAAAAGGTTGAATTTGACTTGGAAATAATTGAATATGACATAGAAATATTACACTGAAAAAATCTAAAATGTTAAAATAAATGGATCTGCAACCGCGTTATCAAAATTTTTTTTTGCATTTTTCAAAAGCTATGCCTTCGATAATATAGTAAGTGGCCTTCATTTAGAAAAAAATCGAAAATTGACAAAAATTGGAAAGTTGAATTTGAAATTGAAAAGGTTGAATTTGACTTGGAAAAGGATGAATTTGAAATGGAAAAGGTTTAAGTTGACTTGGAAAAGGTTGAATTTGATTTGGAAAAGGTTGAAATTGACTTGGAAATGCTATATATCACAAGAACAGGGCTACCGGTCATACAGCATGTTCCGGGCCCTCCAAAATTGTACATATGGTGCCCCGGGTGAGGAATACTTGTGAATGAAAACATTGTTAACATAAGCCTATCAATTTAATTACTTAATTAAGTTTCATGATTAAATTTAACTCTCGGTTATTTTTTTTTATGTTGAATTAATTAATAGCTTTCAATATTAACGGCATTCTTTAACACCAATGTTGCTATTAATTAACATAATATTAACAAACGCCTTAAACAGCCAGCAGGTGAGTTTCTCTAATACCATTTGAAGCAACATTTATGGCTGCCTAATTCCATTAAGCACAACAATTATGCTTATTTCCTATGCTCTAGTGTTTCCTTTCCACATATTTTAAGTCTCCAGCATCCAAATAACAACAGATCTTGCCATATAATTATAGATTTATAATTGTATTTAATTAATGAGTATTACATTGTTTGAGCTATCAGCTTGAATGTATTTAACGTGATCTGGGTTTAAAAGAAAAAAAAAATGAATTTTTTTATGAAGGTTCATAAATGTGCGAATAACATACATACACAATAATATACGTGCAGAATATTAAAGCATGTAACAGTTCTTATTAAAATTGTTGCATCATTATTAAAATTGCTGCATTTTAATTTATAAACAATTTTATCAAACTTTATTTATATATATTTTAATTGTTTAAATATTTTTTCATATATTTATTGATTTTTATATATATTTATTACCTTATTTTTCACGCATGTTTAATTTATTGTTACAAATATTTATTTAGTTGTATATATTTCATTCGTTCATATGAATAAATATTTATTTAACTGTTTATATTTCATTAGTGCATATGCATAAGTATTTATTTGATTGCTTATATTTCATTCTTTTATATCCATAGATATTTATTTAATTATTTATATTTCATTAGTTTATATGGATAAATATTTATCTTTCATTCATTTATTTATGGATGGATATTTATTTAACAGGTTATCTGATAATTTATTGTATCTTGCGTTCACGTTTAGTCTTTAAATATCTTTCACAATTTTAATATTTTGTTAAATATATTCAATAGTTATCTTCTCAAATTATAAATTCACAAGGAACCATGGGTGGCGGTAACGAACAGGTTAACAACTTTTCTGGCCTGTCACCGTAGCGTAAGCTTCGCCATCTCAAGCGCAGTCTCAACAAATTATTTATCCAAGCCGCGGATATTGGCGGTGGGGACTTCTTCGAATACGAAGTAATTTATAAGGAAGCAAAACAAATGTGGGATAAATTTGAAATTCTATGGGAGGAGTTGGATGTGCTCTACACCTTCCAGGGTGCTTCAGCCTACCTGCCTGACTGGGAAACGGCCTATGACGCCATTCAGGGGGAAGTACATAAAATAGAGGTGGGATATCAGAGATTAAGCTCATATTGCACCACGGTTGATAATAACGCCAAGTCTGGCTCAACCCCCTCACTTTATCCGCCTCAACTTTCGATCATAGAGGTACTGGTTTTCAACGGGGATTTGTCGACGTGGACGCAGTTACGCGACACCTACGTGTCCTTGATCCACGACAGCGCCCACTTGACGCTGATAAGTAAAATGCATTACTTGAAAAATGCGCTTATAACATGGCGTTCTCTTTCAATTCCGGCTCATACCAGCTGGTGTGGGACTCGTTCTCACGTCACAGTGCCTCCGGAGAATTCCTGATCATAAAGGCTCTGCTTCTGGCAGCGAATATTCGAATATTCGGCTGTGGGTGAAAGTATAGAGAGCTTCCGGGAGTTGGCTATGGAAAACGAAGGGGAAGTCATCATGTCCACCTTGGCTCTCCACGCGTTGGATCCGGTCACTAGACGGCAATTGGAACTCTCACACGCGAGTAACGAGTTCCTTACCGCGGATAAGGTCGTCGCTTTCGTGAGGCATCGGATGATGTCCTCCAAGATGGCCTGCGAATTCGAGTATGCTCTCTTCGGACCTTCACGCACCCAGCACTCGGATAGGAGGAAAGCTGGTCCTCCATTTAACTCTCCTTTTAAGCGAACAGTCTCGGTTAAGAACTGTAAGAGTGCAACCATACGCCAATGTTCGCGTGAAGGATCTCCGCAGAGAAATTCCACTTCTCCCATTAAGGACCCCGGCCCACACTGCAAAGGAAGGCTTCCACTGGAGAGGAGTTTCAGGTTTGTTTACCTCATGACAAATAAGTTTGTTTTCCTCAGTAGCATTTCCCTGCTTAGAAATAATGAAGTCTTTACTAAGATGTCAACGCGTGATTTACGTATAATTTTGTTTTACGAGTTTAAACTCGGCTGGAATTGGGCCCAGATAACCAGAAACATCAATCAAGTCTGGGGTGAGAGCAGCATTAAGAGTGCACTGTTCAACAGTGGTTCAAAAAATTTCGGGAGAGAGACTTCAGCCTTGAAGACAAAGAAGGTCGTGGAAGGACTTCCTCTCTTGATGACGATGTTCTGCGGGCTTTGGTGGAAGAAAGCCCCAGAACAACTGTTCGAGAACTTGCAGGGAAACTTAACCTTAGTGACCGTCGATGAGCACCTAAAGGCGATGGCAAAGGTAAAAAAGCTTGAAAGTTGGGTTCCACACACATTAAATGACAGCCAGAAAAACAACCATTATGAAGTTTGTGCTACACTTCTTTGCCAAAACAAAAACGACCCTTATCTGTCCAGAATTGTTATTTGTGATGAAAAGTGGATACTTTACAATAACAGTAGATGTTCTGGACAGTGGCTCGACAAAGGAGAAGCAGCAGAACATTTTCCAAAGCTCCCAACTCATCAAAAAAAGGTGATGGTTACTGTTTGGTGGGCTTCATTTGGTTTGATACACTACAGCTTCTTAAATCCTGGAGAAACCATCAATGCCGAATCGTATTGTAACCAAATTAATGCAATGCATCAGAAATTGGCAATAATGAAGCCATCTTTGGTCAATCGGAAGGGCCCATTTTGTTGCATGACAATGCCCGGCCACATGTCTCACGTGTGACGTCACAAAAACTGTTGGAGCTTGGATATGAAACTCTGCCACATCCGCCCTACTCTCCGGACCTCTCGCCTACGGATTATCATTTTTTTAGACACCTGGACCACTACTTACGTGACAAAAACTTTAATGGACGAAGGGAATTTGAAAATGAGTTTTTGGAGTTTATCAATTCTAAAGATGGGAAATTCTATTTCGAGGGAATGGAAAAGTTGCCAACACGGCAGAAATGTATTGATAGTAGTGGAGACTATTTTGATTAAATGAAACAGCTATAAATTTTTCTTTTTAAACCTAAATCCTGCATTATTTTCCGTACAATAGAACATTATGAGGAGATCTAGGCAAGTCGGAGTTCAGGCATTCCTTGTTCTGGAAGCTGCTGTTAGACGAATAGGACTTATTGTGAATGAAGCTAAAACCAAGAAGTTGGTATCAAATCAAGCTCTGAGATTGAAAGGTGCAAGAGTTTGTTTTAGGCTCTACAGGTTTGAGAGCAGGTCTAAGAGTTTATCTACCTGAGATCAATGGTAATGTGTAACAATGATGTTGCTGTGGAGATTAGGAGAATATTGGCTGCCAATGGCTGCTATTTTGGACTACAGAAGCATTTATCCAGCAATTTGATAATTAAGCGAACAAAACTTATTTATAGGACTCTCATTCGTCCAGTACAATGTGGCATGGAGTCACGGTCTACAATCAGATCTATGAGAATACTGAATGGAGGCAGAGAAACAATCAGGAGCTATATTATGATCTATATCAGAAACTGGATACCTCCTGTTTTATCAAGCTTAGAGGACTCAAATGCATCTGATATCTAGCCAGAATGCCTGACGATCTACCTCTCAAGATAATCTGATCGAGCCCCTTTTTAGTTATCGCAGAGTTGGAATACTCAAGCTGTGGAGGGCAGATTGTATAACCTATGGCACAAGAAAATTTTCAAATGTGCAAAATTGGATGGTTTGGCACAGAATAGACACTGTGCTCTTGCTGTTGGAGGAAGCCAGGACAGTTTATAGATTGTAGTGCTATTAAAGAAGAAGTAAGTTTAAGACATCAATGAATTCTAAATGTTTAATGAAATATTCTTCATCATTTACCAATATTGCCAAATATGATTCCATTTTCAGTAGATGCAACCTTCACATTTGCTTTAATGTTGCAGAAATCATAAGGAGCTAGAACACAAGGTTGAGGTTTTTCGACAAGCTTCAGATCACCAAGAGTTGCTAGTTCAAGCGTACAGTTTTGAAGTGTATCACCTAAAAAAATAATACACAATAGTTAATCAATTATATTTTCTTTTGTCATTACCATATGCCTAGTACCGGATGTTTAACAGTTCAATCTACCAATTTATTCATTACTTTTACTAACTATCTATTTATTTTATTTTGACTTATAATCTTAATTCATAAAATGTTGATTGCAAATAAAAAATTCTAATTAAATTAAGTAAAAGATAACACATTAATTTGAAAAATAAACAAATTCGGACTACCTGTTTGATTAACGATCAAAACATCAAGTACAATGTCATACTGGTTGACATGAACATATGCTTCTGCATAAACTGGATCTGAAAACCCTGTCAGCTGAGTTACTTTATTCAATTTACTGGCTGAAAATGGAAGTTCAGCTGTGTTTGTAGCTGTATTTGGCCCCCCGACAGCTTGATTTAAACTAAGCTCAAAAACATTTTCTGAACCAAAATCAGATGATCGTATCGTTGATAATTGTAAAAATGATACAGGATCATCAACTTGGATGGTATGGACGGATTTTTCTTTGGCCTAGAAAAAAAAAAAAAAAAACAACCTTAAAATACTTGATATAATGAAAAAAAAAAAAAAAGACATATTGAGAGAGTATAAACTATAGATAAAGTTCTGTAGTTTTACTTTGAAGCAAAATAATCAAAGATTACATCTTCAGAATAGTTATTATAATCATCTGGAAACCTCATAAAACTTATGATAACATTAAAAAGATACCTGTAAAAACATGTATGATAATTGTATGCATATCAATAAATATTTACAATATTGTACTAATTACAGGCTACAAAATTGAGAATAATATGTATCACTAAGTAAAACATAAGTAAAACCACTGAACATAAAGTATTATATAACCTTTAAGAAAGAAGTCCTCAACTTACTTCTACCAATGGGTACATGTCTAGGTTATCTGTAAGATGACAAGTATCACTTATCTCCTCAGTTTTATCAAAGTCAAATATTATTAATAAAATTAGAAAAAATAAATAGAAATTTCAGCATATGGAAGACATTATATGATTATATTCATAAATAAAATGAATAATTATTTAATAATACATTAAAAAATATTAAAATATGTGAAATTTTGTAATAAGAAATAGATCTTTGCACTGCATTTGAATATGAATATGAATAATATTTTATTTTACATTAAAATTGTGATTGATTCACACTTTTTTTTTTTTTTCCTGCTCCATCTCTGCCTGCCTTGTACTATTTCTTTCCAGTTATCTGCTCGCAGCTCTATTGCATCTTTATTGATTCTGTCTATCCATCTGCTTTTTGGCCTTCCACGAGGTCTTTTGCCTTCTATTAAGGTTACATAAAGGCTTCCAGATGGATTGCTACAAGTTACATGACACGCCCATCTTAATCTCCATGTCTTCATATCATGGGATATTGATTGACCAGTTTCTGCTGTAAGCAGGTGTTTATTGGTCTTTCTTTTCCATGTGTTAGTACTCTAATCCCAGATTGCTCCGGGTATTGATTTACACGTCATGGGATTAAAATATAGGAACTAATTTGAAACAATGAAATAAGAGACTGGCTTAAGGGAATATTATAAATAGGGATAAGATATGAAAGCAATGTTACCAACAATGTCATTTAATTCTTGTTACTAAGGAAGAAACAGAATAATAATGCAAATTGACTTAAAATACTATGATATCCCAACAAATTGTAATTTTTAAGCCAATAAGCCTATATTTCTAATTAGAATATTGGTTAATTATATAATTACATCATATTTAATAATTCTTGAGAAATTGTTGAACAGCAGCAAGCCACAAAAAGAAATATCTGGCTGCCAGAAAAGCAGGTTACATCTACATGTGAACCCAGTGAGCACATGGTTGGGGATTCCTGGATTTAGAGGTAGCTATGCAATTTTGAACTCAAACCAAAAAGGAAATTTTGTTCTTGGTGTAAAAAGTATACTTGAAGGATACCAGTAAAAGTCATAAAACAGCATATTTAAAATCTGAGATAGTTTAAGGATATACCTTAATAAGTGAGTACTCCTCATTCTGTTGAGCAACTAACATATTAGCAAGAGCATTGCGACAATCAGTGTTGAAAATTTTTACAATAGGTGCATTATTTTCAGAGAGAACCTTTAGACAAAGTAACATTCGTTCATAATCATCATAGCTCAGCTGTTTCGAAGGATATCCTGAAAGGAAAAATAAGCTTATCAGTAAATATTATAGTTACAGCAAATGTTGACATTATCATTTACTGAAGCTTAGATTTTTTTAAAGATGATTTATATATAAATATAAATATATATATTTAATTGATTCAAAAAATGATTAATTTTTTTTTAAAGTAAAAAATTTGCTTTTTACGATGATAAATATAAAAACGTTTTAACAAGTTTAAGCAAAAACTGTCCAGCATAATGTCAAGCAAACTTATAGATTTACATTCCTCAGACAATTGGAAGTATAGGTTGTGAGGAATTTTATCTTTTCTTTCTATCTCTTTCATCAACTCAAGGGGATAAGTACTGGTACTGCTACCATTTGGTATCATGATATCATGCTTAGGTAGGAAACCAACCTAAATGACTATCTTGATATTGCCACAGCATACTTACCCGAGTGGCAGTGTCAAGATTCATTTACCAGATTTTGTAGCCTGCAACAATAGTAGAGGGAATAAAGTATGAAATAAATCATAAAGAAATAATCAGTTTTTATGCCCTCTTGTAAAACACTTGATTTTTACATATGACCTATAACAATAACAGTAGCAATATATGGTTGACTGCTGAAATTGTAAGGATAAAAAACAGTCAGGTCATGCAACCAATAATCGTGTTTATTAAGTTAGCCGACGATAGTTCATCTTTCATCATATTCGTCATCTTCTTGACTACCTGTGAAACGTCGACTAACTTAATAAATACGATTATTGAGTGCATATTCTTATTTATTCTATAGATTATTCAAACTATTGACTTTCAAATACAAATAAACTATATTTCTTTTAAATGTGAACTTCTTATTAAATTATAACACAAGAAAAAAAAATGCTCACCAGATTTACCCAGACGAACTATAGATGAAATGATTAGCATACACTCAGCAAAAAATTTATGGTACATATTTTCCTGCTGAACAAGCTCTTTATAACGTAATGCTAATTTCACAAGCGTAGAAGCCACAGATACACCAATAAAAAAGTCTCCATCAATCAAGTATTGTCTGAGAGGAGGTCGATCCTCTTTTTTAATTGCCCTATAATATTAGCATGACTTTAAGACAGTATGATAGCACAAGTAATTACTAAAGTTTTACAAATCATCAAAGTAAGAAAAAAATAATAATAATAACACACTTTAAAATATAGCATTTACATTTAAATATTTATTTTAAAAACTTGTTTAAAAACTTAGTAAATAACCGAAAAAGGTATAGTACTATATTATATTATCAAAAAAGAGTAGATATTGATTAGATAATACATTAGGTTTTGAAGGTTCTATGAATGAATATTACTCCACATATCAAATAATCAACTAAATAAAGAATTTCTGTGAAAAAACAAATTAACTTGAAAATATCAATATTATTAATAGTTACTGCTGTGTTATAAATTCATCATAATAATTATGAATAATTAACAAACAATAAATACTGTCAACAATTTTGCTTTAGGAAGTTAAATTTCAAGATTTAATTACATTAAGAAAATTTCATGTCAGTGATAATGAAAAAATAGAACTAGAATGATAGATTTTTTCAGGATGAAAACAGATCAAATACTACAATACTATTCTTTAAGAAATACAAAATACCTGGAAGCACATAAGATCATTAACAAATCAAGAAACGTAAATATTGTAACCAAACATAAACAGAGTACATAGCAAGATAAAATTATTTGTGGTACTTGAGTAAAGTAAAACCACTTTAAAATTAATTATTTATATTAAAGTAATGCAACCTGCCACCAAATACCAAATGAACTCAATTGAAAATTAATACATACATGCAAATAGAGAAAAAATATACACCACTTACCTTTTATGTTTTCTGGTCTTATATTGAACAATTTTATAAGTTTTCTTTTGAGGACAAGTTGGAACAGGTTTCTTTAGATTAAGTTTAGTTCTAGAGAAAAAATAAAAATAAGAGAAACATAACTTCTAATTGATAAAAATGCTATTATTGATAGGATGATCTAAAGAAATAGAAAAATATTTATGCCCAGAATGATTAATTTTTCTAATCAAAGAAAAAATGTTACAAATATTAGAAGCCAAGGACGAAAATATGTTTATTTTATTTTTTTTAAAATAGTACATTTGTTCTTATGGGAGAGTTTCGAGGTAATGGAGCATGGGGTTGAAAATGAACTAATTTTATGGCAAGGAATACACTGGGTGTCTCAGTTCTAATGGCCAAACTCTGGGGGGTGATTCTAGACAAAATTTCCAAAAAAAAGTTCATTTGATGCATGGGCCGATTCCGAATGGAAAGCAAGTGTTAAGATCAATTTCATGTTTATCTTAAGGTGGCTATGTTTCTTCTTATTGAATAAGAAGGAATTGCTAAAAAACACCTCAAGATAATTAAAATCTAATTATACCATTGTAAAATAGGCAAAATATCCTTTAAGAAAACAGTGATTAAATTTACTAAGGTGCAATGATAAAAGAGACTTTCAGGAGGTCTAATAACGCAAAGCCTAACATTATACCGAATTATTTCACAATTCGGGATTACAGAGATATACTGCTCGGATAAGGGTACTGAAACTGAAGCAGTACAACGGCCGTATTAGATCTCTTGAATGTCCCTGTTTTCATTGACCTTAGTAAATTTAATCACTGATTTCTAAATATATATATATATATATATATATATATATATATATATATATATATATATATATATATATATATATATAAATATATATATATATATATATATATATATATATATATATATAATATATATAAATATATATATATATATATATATATAAATATAAATATATATATGTTCTACTTAAAGATGCTGTACTTAGAATTTAATTATCTTGTACAGTTTTTGAGCAATTTCTTCCTATTCAATAAAAACCATAACTACCTAAAGTAAAACACAAAATAGGTCTAACTCCTTTTCCGTTTTGAATCAGCCAACGCATCAAGTGAACTTTTTTGTTGGAAATTTTGTCTAGAATCACCTCACAGAGTTTGGTTATTAAGAACTGAGACACCCTGTATAAGGCTTAACAGGGAAATAAAAACAACTGGTAAATTAAAAGGCAGAAAAGAGTGGATAAGCAAAAACTAACCAAGACTACAGGAAACTTAAGAAGAAACAACTGTAAAAATCACATTCTGTCTACTCATGTACAGGATCGTACAAGAATCTAAGTATATTGTAATTGGGAAAAATCAACTTAAAATACTATAGCGAGATTGGCAAATATACTATAAAATTTATATTGAAATAGCATAGTTTTTTTTTTTTTTTTTTTTTTTTTTTTTTAACTTCGGATAAGTATTAATGGTAATGTAGGTAAAGGAAGGTGCTGGCCCCATTACCTATTCAAAGTACCATAAATAACCACTAGTCCTCTAGGTTAAGGGAATAGTACACTGATACTTACACAGTACTAAGGGTTGTTTGTAGACAACCCAACCCGACCTGACAAGTTGGGTAGGGAGGTAGGAAACTTATTTAGTGGAATGGGTATTAGGTGGACTATCCTTCATACATCTGACCCCCCTCCCCAATACTTCCCCCTTACTTATAATATGCCACATGCTTTTTCTAATGTGTTCCCACAATACTGAAGGGCGGAAGGGTGGTCAGGTCGGGACATCTAAACACGAATCAATCGCTGGTGATGGGGAGTACAATGTCAACTCTCCTAACCCCCTATTAAACCTGTCGGGCCAATACAGGGTCAAAACAGCACACTACACTCACCCCCAGATTACAGACCATGGTCCCATACAGTAATCACACCAGGGTCACCTTTTTTAAATAGCAATCATGGATAGGGAAGTGTACCAGAGCACTCTAGAGAACAGTTGGCTGATAATCTATCCCCCTCCCCTAAATAACCTTATTAGGAAACCTCAACATCAATGTATAAACACAGAGTGTGTATAAAGAAATAATATAGCACCCATCATTTGGTCTTCATCTTTGGATAGGAGAATATTTCAACTCTATACAGACTTGGAGTAACTAAACTGCTCTTAGATGAAACAGATCTTACCAGGGTGTCCAGCGATTCTCCTCCAAAAAATTACCCATTTCCCGTTTTTTTTAGATTTTTCCTAGTTTTTTCAAATTGTTCCCTTTTTCCAGATTTTCTAGTTTTTACCCCGTAAATACCTCTGTTTTACATGAGGCGTTGGTTTTAAGACAGGTTACATTGATTGGTTGAAAAATTTTATTTATTTTTTTCACAAGTTTTTAATGTTTATTTTTATAAAATTAGACGTATTTGTATCAAACCCGTTTATATATTCAAAAAATCAATACTAAAAAATTCGATTTCCTATCAAAAGTGTTTCTTATACAACCTTTTTTGATCGGTTCAGAAGCTTTTTTGAAAATGGATGTAATCGATTTTGAAAACAAACGCCTCAAATAAACAATAATGAGTACAGCTGCCTAAGGTGTAATGTAAGCTCTTATCGCAACGTATACTCATGTTACACTTTTTATTTTATTTCATGTAAAGTATATTCGAGTACTGGTCTGTACATATAAATGGGAGTTCTGGAAACGTCATACATATAAATTTTTATTATTTTTTAAAGGGAGTACCTGTATATCAAATAGCTTTTGTATTTAAATTTAATTTTTTTTATTTTTATTTTTCCCTGACGGGAGGGCAGGAGATCAATGCCAGAGTTTAAAGCCCCTACAGCACCAGCACAGAAACTAATAATTATTATATCTTTTAAACATCCGTTTATCATGATGTCAGGCAACCAGTCTTTTGCATACTAGTTAGCCCACTCAGCCTCTCCGCTCCATATTTAAATTGAGTTGGAGTTTGAGAAGTGAATTTTGGCACTAACCATTTTTTCACTTTTTAACGCTTTGTGCATTTCTATGGACTATAGAGGGGCCCTCTTAGTTAATGTATCGAGCTAGAAATTTGTAAATTGTATTGATCTGAAAAAAGTTCCCTCTAAACTCTCAAAATTTTTCCTTCACCCCCTCTACCAAATAATAAAATGTTCAAAAACAAAACATAAAAAAGATATTTGACAGCTTAAATGATTTAAAAAATATTTAAATTCCCAGGAAAGTATTTATATATCTATTATCAAAACCAAAATAAAGGAAAATATTACCTGAATGACGCTGATTTATTGTGCACTTCTAATTATTTTTTAAATGTTTTAATCAATTATTTAACGCTTTGTCTAAGCGGTTGAATAGTTTTTAAATAGTTAAATTGTTCAATATTTTTTTTTTATTTATTCATGATATTTACAACTGTATTAAAAAATTAAATACATTAAGTAAATTTGATAACAGAAATAATAACATGAAATGACTTGTTGAGAAACTACCCACTGGTAGCACTCTAAAAATTGTTCAATATATGAACTACAAGAAATACAAGTAAATTGTCCAAAATAAGAATAGTTCAAACTACTTTCTCACAAGGGACACTTTGCATTCATGACTGAGATTAAAACATTTTTTGTGCCCAGAATCGTAAATTTCTATTCGCTTATTACCTTTTAGATATCAAGGAACTGATTTGCTTCCTTATCCTGTAGTCAACTCCATGTGATGGGTAAATCAACTACCACCAATATTCATGGAAGTTTCAGAGATTGAGCGGGTTGTTGTCTAGACGGTTCTATATAAATATAATCCAATTCCACCCCACACTTTTGCTAACAAGCACTTAAATGTATTTTCTTAGATATGCCTATATTTCAGATCCTGTTCCTATTTCATATCCTGTTCGATTTAGCACAAAGCTAGAAGAAGGTTGGGTGCTAGTGAAAAAATGATACTATATCAATCTTACTGAATTCCATCTACTAATTTATATATGTGGAAACGTATTTTTGTTTTAAACACCTGTTTGATTTGGCTAAAATTTGAAGGAAAGTAAAGGATTGATAAAAAAATTATCAAGTAGGTAACAATGTTATCAATTCCATCCATTACATTCACAAAATACATTTGCTTTCGAATCTGCAAACACATGCCTAGAGCTTGAAAACAGCTATTTTGATTTGACACAAAGTTAGAGAAATTTGAAGAATATTGCAAAAATTGTCTAGTATCAATTTCATTAAATTCCATTTTACAATTAAAATTAATATAAATAACAGTTAAAATAATAAGAAAATTATAATAGCTGCAAAATTTGATAGGAACTTAATATATGGAAAGGGATCACATACATGCATTTTTGAACTAGTTATTGTTGAAAAGTAAAACGTAGTATCAATAAATTTTAAGTATGTATAAACCTTCTTTTTGTGTACTTTTTAAACTACACTCATATTCTTATAATCCTTCTCTAATTAGTTTTGATCTGACTAATGAAAAAAATTGGTTTCGTTAACACCAAACAAACATAAAATTGAATTTTTTCAATGAATTTTTGTTCCATCTATTTTAGGAATGAAAACATACTTATAAGTACATAAACATGTTCGTTCAATGTGCAAATACAAACAGTAATAGGAATCGTTTCATTTTGTGATTTTTTTGTAATCAAGAATAGTACAATATGCAATCCACAAATGTGGAACTCATCTGCATTTTTGCATTCGTTGATCCTGAAGATTGGTTTCTCTTTATCAAATCACTTTCTCAGTTATCAAATCAAGATTACTGTACTTCGAAAACACTTTCTCCTAAAGATATTATTCTCAAATGAAAAATTATAAACCTAGAGAAACAGGTAATGTGCAACCAATGAAAATTGTGAGGAAGTGGCCTTAATTGGCAGAGGTTTTTATCTTATTAAGAATCAAAAATTTGTCCGAACTGTGTTTCGGTTAGTTTATTTTATGTTGATGAAAAATAATACAATCTAAACTAGAAAATACATGTAAATTACAGTTATACAATTCGAACGAGTAGTACAATTAAATGTACAGTTGAATAATTGACGGTTGGTCCATCGTCAGGCAGATAGGGAGTATTCCCCTAGTTATATTTAATAAAATTTCTCTTAAAGCAAAATGTGATGCAAACCATGAAATAGCTGGTGTTTATAATAGATGATAACATTTTTAAGTTGAACTTGTTTCTGTGTGAAACATTTTGGATCGTTTCCATTATAATTATTAGATGATTATAATTTTTTTTTGACACATAGTATTTGATATCAATCAATTAAGTATTTCATGATATCGATTAGATTGACATTGATTTCATAAAATTTATAATGAGAAATAGCATACCTTAAATCCTACAAAAGTGGCAAACCATTGTCTGATTTCACACCAGAAAATAGGAAATTAAAGTACTTTTTCTAAGTCAGAAAATTTTTTTGTTGAATAGAAAGTGATAACTAAAAAAAATTAAATTTAGCGATTAACAATTGTTTCAAAGTAAACTAGGCAAAATTTATGAGAAGGAGTTAGTTGAGGGTGCGGTCAAATAAATAAAAAAAAAAAAATTAAAATATATAAATAATTTTAATTTTTGCCGACGTTTCGACCCACTTTGCAGGTCGTCTTCAGGGCGTTGGATGTGGCACTGCGGGAGGCAGTTGAAACACCAGTGTTTCCCGCAGTGCCACATCCAACGCCCTGAAGACGACCTGCAAAGTGGGTCAAAACATCGGCAAAAATTAAAATTATTTATATATTTTAATTTTTTTTTTTTTATTTATTTGACCGCACCCTCAACTAACTCCTTCTCATATCATATCAACGGTCAACCATCTCTACATCATTAGGCAAAATTTACTTCTATCGTAAGTATACATTGCCTTTATTAATCTAAAAGAAATTTTTAACAAATAAAATTAAGGTAAGTTCTGTTTTTTTACAATCATGGATTATTTGAGATTTTTTCCACCTACTGAATTACAGATCCTTCATCAGGCTAAGTAAAATATAAAAATTAACAATAATTTAATAAAAAGTAAAATTTACAAAACAATCTTTGAAATGAATGAAAACTTAACAATTAAATACATTAAATAAACACTATTTATCACATAATTTATTACGATCCTCTTATTCTGCTTGTCGGATGAGGGGTAAAAAAGTCGTTTATTGTTTGGCAGAAAAGGTTCTAGTTGACTGGGCCTCTGATGAATGAAGGAGGGAGGGAATAATCTGGGGATAGGAAATGCGGAAAGGGTTAGGCTTAACCGACTGTGGTGTGAGTAAAAGTCATCAAGCCGTAAAACTAAGAAATTTAGCGGCCCTAGACCTTTGTTAATGAAGAAGTCAAGTAGGTCAGGATTACGGTTAGGATCGAGTGGCCAATATGTAAGAGTATCAGGGGAAAGAATGTTGCTATTGTGGGAATTAATTGTAGACAGCAATATTTAGTTGCGGGAATTCATGGTTCTGGCTCCCCATTGCTGGTGTTCAGCATTAAGGTCTGCACCTATAAGGAAATGGTGTCCTAAGGAATTAAGAAAGGAAATGAAATTAGATTCAGGTACTGTTATTTTAGGTGGAGCGTATGCTGCGACAACTGTGACAGGAAAAAGTGAGGTTTGGATTGCTACTGCTGTGGTCTGTAGGAAATTATGTACTGGTAATAGATAAAAGTGATGGGAGAGGGATTGATGGATGATGACAGCAGTGCCTCCATGTGCTGTTCCATCAGGATGGTTAGTTCGGTAAATCTTGTAACTAGGTATGTTGAACTGTCGTTTGATAGTTAGTCTGTTCTCAGTTATTAGGGCTATGTCAATGTTATTATCCTGTAGAAAAAAAGTTAGTTCGTTTATGTTGTTCCAAACACTATTCGCATTGCAAAGGAGAATGGAAAGGGGTTTTGTTGAGGACATTTAAGTTCTTGGTGGTGGGATAAGATTAGCTATGACATTTGTAAGTAGCAAGATGAGCGGGGTGATGAGTGATTTGATCTCGGAGAGAAATGATGTAAGGAGGGTGGTAAGAAGGTCATTGGAATTGTTAGGGGGAGAAATGTAGGAGATATGGTGAGGACTGGACTTTTGGGTATTCTTATATTGGGGTGGTGGATCATGAGTTTGTTGTTGAGTTTGTGGCAGGATCTGAGATTGATTGGTCTGTTCTATCTCTCCTAGCACTTCAGCATAGGAGACTTCGTTGTTCACACGTCGTGTGGGTTGCCTTGGTGGTCTGGAAGTCCTGGAGGTCTCTTCCTGTCTAGGTGCTGCCTCTGTTCTTGACTTTAAAGTTTTATAAGTTTGGCATCCCTTGTAGTTTGCCGGGTGATTTAGATGGCATAGTGCACACACAGCTGGAGTTTGCCTAGACTTAATGCATTCCTCAAATCTGTGTTGCTGTCCGCACTTCACACATCTAGGAAAGCGGTGATAATAACTTCTAGTGTGGCCATAAGATTATGGTATTTTACTATTTCACTTTTTGTGCATGGTTTTTCAACCATTATACTGATATAGTGCATATGGGTTAGATTATAAATTTTTTCAACCCCTGGAGTGTGTTCCAGGTCTACAAAAAATAGTAATAACGCTATTTTGTTACTTGTACCTGGTTGCTCTTTATTTCTTGCTACTTCTAGACATAGAAAAAATATTTGACACAGTTTGGCATGTTTCATAAACCCATAATACCTAGTCCTATCATAAATATTGTTACAAGGAAATATATACAGATTTCAACAGAAAAATTAATTAACTTTATTAGAAAATAAAATGTATATCTGTAAATAGTAAAACAAAAAAGAAATTACTCAAAATGTCCCCCTTTCGCCTTGACACAGGCATTTAATCTCCGAGACCAGTCGTAAATAGCAGGATGCAGCACTTCTTGAGGAAAGGGCTCAACTGCACAGACCAGAGATTGTTAGAGGCTTTGCAATTTAGAGTGTGCTCTGTGGCATGCAATCTTCTCCAGTTCAGACCAGTTGAGTTGAGATCAGGGCTCCTGAGGGCCAATCTGAGGTAGAGATGAACTCTGGAATGTTCTTTTGCAGCCACTGTTGAGTTGACCTGGCCTTTTGAGCTGGAGTGGAATCCTCCTAGAAAGCCCAATGACTTCCAGCAGACAGAGTATCATTTAGAGGCTTGACAACAGGTTCTAAAATATTTTCCTGAAAGTTTTTAGCAGCTGTTTTAACTACTTTTTCACAAAAATGGAGATTTGTGGTGCCATCAAAGCAAACTATCCACCAAATCATCACTGAGGAAGAGTGATGAGCAATTTCCACTCTTTCAATGACTTCCTAGGCTTCTTTAGAGCTGTGTGCGTACACACGATGATTTTGGCGATTAAATTTTTCAATGGAAACCATTGGTGTAACGTCCAAGGAGCACTTTGCATCTATCCACTCTAATAAGTGGTTAGCCTTTGTCCTGTCATTCTTCGAAATGCACCCTTCCTAAGGTTGCTTTTTACTATGAGAAACATTGATCTGACAGATATTTCCATTTCCTGAGAGACATGGTTTTCGAATGGGATTTCTTCTGAATCGAGCCACTGTTCTCAATGCATTTGCCATTCTCACAGTGCGGGGACTGCCCAGTCGAGGTCTGTCACATACAGATAGGGTCTCATTATATCTATTTATAGAATGGTACACAAACATATGGCTGATAACCAAAGGTTTCAAAGTGTTGAAAATCTCTGACCTACATTTTCCAACTTTGTGTAAGGCGATCACAGCTATTCCGTTTTGTTTATAACCCCACTCCATGTTAACTGAGCAAAAGAAAAATACAAACTAATTGGGATTATTATCCTGACATGTAAAGAAAATAACCTGATAGAGGTAAGGATTATCTAAATAATACCCAAGAATGTAAACAAAGTTCAACTTTTATAACAGTATTTATGGCGGAATAGGGTATATAAATTCTCACCCAGCATGATGCACCTTCTCCAATCATATCTCAACAATAGATCCATAAACAACAACACACAATAAACAATGTCTATTCCTCAATCCATTTCCTATCTGCAAGTCTCCATGAAGGCTCCAGTTTTTCTTCTACCCTATTTAATTTATATATTTCAGATTTTTCTTTCCTTCATTCAGTAGAACACTCACTATATGTAGAAGATACAGCTACAACTATCTACACATCTTCTTTCAGAATTGACATAATAGCTAACAGATTACAATCCCACAATTGCAGCTTCCAACAATAGAACAACACATTTATTTTAAAACAAAGATTTTTGAGCTTCAAAACAGTATCTGATAACCCCATGATCCAAACAAAGAAATCACTGAAACGGTAAACACACCAGAGGACAAAACACATACTCCTAAAATGACAAAAATTGATTATGGTTTGTAGGTAGGTATAGTTTTAAGATTTAATGTATTATTTAATCTAAATTTGTTATTAATAAAGAATTTGTTTTGTAAAAGCAAAAGAAGTTTATATTTTATCAACAGTTAACACTAAACAAGATTATTATGAGTGATAAATATTCAGGACGCATTCATTATAAAGCTTTTATTGGTGTTGATGTATACAATATCTCAATTTTCTATCTAACTACTCCATTCTCAATGTTTTAATTTTACTATTTATTTTGATTTCTTATATAACTTCATATTTCTTTTTTGTTTTACATTTTATTCTAAGATTCCCATTGTAACACTTATGTCACCCTTTTTGATTATGCCTACTTCATCATTCCACACTATGTAATGGTTATTATTATTTATCTCTTAGTTCTTAGTCATTATTCTAACAATTTCATTTTACTTTATATTTATTTATTTTTTTTTTTTTATTTTTTTTTTTATCATCACTACTTATGTTTCTCATACCTTGTTATCTAGTTATAGCCCTGATGAAGGCCTGAACTTCAGGTCGAAATGTCAGCATATGTAAAAAATAAATATTATCATTTATTTTTTGCCTTCCTTTTTGACTGACCACCCCAACTATTCTTCTCTTCACTATAGTTATAATAATAATAAAAGGCTTAGCGAATCCGGAGGTTCAATGCCGATACCACCAATCGCTTTCATTAGAGTTATGAATTATTTAATAATTATATTCATGTATGTCATGATCCTTCCTGCAGATCTCATTACTGCACTTGTAAATATTATGTATATTTTATTAATTTTATCAATACTCACAAAAAACTGTAAGGAATTGTCCAGCAAAAATAATAACCAAAAAGTCAACTGTTAGTTACGAGAATAATATTTGTAGAATTGACATGAAAACCATTAATACCTCAGTTTATGTAATTAACTGGGCGAGAATTGTACATAGATGATAGATAAATACAATTATTTCTATATTTAAACATTTATTTACAACTTATGTCGCCTGTTTTTCACATTTTGGTAGATTATTAAAAAAAAAAAATCATATTAACAGCTCAAAGTAACACATAACACTCCATTATATTTTATTATTTTTAACAATTGCAATTTTCAAAATTAGCACAAGATAAAGACCTAAAATCTGGGAATTAATGAGATTCTATAACCAAATACACTAAAACTGAAATAATTAGAGTTGAATACTTACGTGAAATAAGGAAATAGTAGTTGGTCGCCTTTTTGAACAAATTATCTTTCTCCTATACTTACATACTTAATCATTAAGCCAGCAACATAAGGTAAGCAAAACAGAAAACTTTCAAAGGAGTCATTAGTAAAAAAATATACATAAACTTTTTTTCATGCTTCTGAATTAGATATTAAAGAGATTAACACTGCATTAAAAAAGAAAAATCACAAGCTAAAAGCAATCATTCCCAACAACCTCAGTAAGTAAAGAAGCCAAACCAGTGCTAGAAAATATAAATGGCCTAAAATAAATTATTGTTTCACATATTAGAAAAAAATTTCAAGCCAATTTGATTATCAAAAAGATATGTTTCATTAAAATTAGGAAATTATGGAAAAATGAGAAAAAAAAAGTAAGACAGGTGTTAACGCCTAAATCTACACATTTTATTTTTCCTTCATTTATTTTTGTTTTCTCACACTTGTACCCCTTTTTAAATGTTAATGAAGAAATTGTTTATTTATTTTTTTGTAAAAGCTAAGATATAATTGTTCCAGAAATTTATTTAAGTTTATAGTATCTATATATTTAGCTTCATTTGCAATGAATTATTGCGTTTGTGTGTACGTACTAGCCAGGCAGTAATACTGCGTTTTAGGTATTAAGACAACTAAAATATTGCGATAAGACTGGCGGGATGGGGTCTGGAGCGAGCTTTCGTTGACATTGGGTCCATGTACTGGACATCTTCCCCCTCTTCCTACCAGCCACTCCATTTAACTCAACCCCAATGGCCTAGTATAGTGTCCTTTTGTTTCATCGGAAGTCTGGAGTGAACATTGTTTATCATTGGACCTAAGCCTACTGAACGTCCAATTTTCTCCCACCATCACAACGGCCGCTCTGGATTCAACCTCATCTGCCTGCCGCCATTTTTGAGTTACAGCTGTTCGTGATGTAGGCAGTAGTCATCGATATTGATAGGCCTGTCGTATCGATAACCCCCCACCATCGACAGCTAAACATCAGACTGAGGTAACCTCAATGGGAGGAGAGCAATCTACCTCTCACTTGGATATTCTTCTACATTCTCACCGTCACACAAAAATTAGTTGACAACACTTGAAAATTAGTTTATTTTTGTTATTAATTTTAATTTTTGTTGATGTTATTTGATGGACAATTTTTTTATTTTCATTGAGGGTTGTGTTTGTTTTATTTTTACTTCAAGTAAAAAAAAATGTTTTATTTTTACTTGCACACCATTATTTGTTTGTTTTAAATTTTTTTTGTATACATCTGCTTTTTTTATTTCAATAATAAATTTTTTTAACATTCAGAAAGGGATTTTTTTTTTTACCTTTCAATCTTTAATTAATTCAGTAATTTTATTTGGTATTGTTTAGTGCATGTGTTTTTTTTTAATGTTTACAGGTCTCATTTTTACCTTCGTTTTTTTTTCTTGTTTAATTTTATTCATATTTTCCCCACCTTTGAGGAAGCTCACCAGGGAAAGATTTGTGTTTCATTTTGAGATAACCCTGGCCACAACAACAGGGAAAAACTCACTTTGATTTCAGTAAAAAGGTGGTAAGTTTACAGCAAATTTCATCAACAATTTAATTAATCAAAATACTACTTGTCCGTCTAACCAGTTCTAAGTATGAAAGTGTGTGAGTAACTTAAAGACTCAATTCTCAAACTTACAACAGGAAACCATGTTTGTTACATCATAAAGGTACATATACAAAGTAAAAATATAGACAATATATACTTGAGTATAATGTAGACTATTTCTATTATTGAAACACTCAATCAGTTGAAATATTCTTGATTTTAGTAACAACTATAAAAATCTGGTGTGGTGCGTGCATCACACAACTTTCACTTACCAACTTCTTAACAGAAATAAGTATTTTCAGACAAAGGGAAGTGGAAGTAAAAATTATAGATGGTATGAAACATCATTTAAAAAAATTAATTACCATATGTTTTTCATAGCCGTCTAATGTATTACATTTATTTTGTTTGACAGTATCTATTTCCTTTTACAACTGTATATTTCAATTATTGATTTAAATGTAATAAATAATTAAATGCAACGAAATATTTTTAGCCTGACAAGAGTGGCACTCATAAAGAACGCCAGTATATTTATTTATATTTTATTGTGGGTATTTTGATATTGCTGCAATCTATACAATTAAATATTAAATAATACAAACGATAGCATTTATGAAAACAGCATATGTTTATGTGTATAATATTGTTGGTGTCCCTATTATATTAAGCTTGTGTTAGGTATGGAAGCCTGTTCTAATCTTTCATGCGAACTCGAGTGAGCTAGGGCTCATATTCCTTTGGTCTATCTAATTGAACTATTCTCCATTAGGATCTATTATTTATCCATTAGTTAATTATCAAATTCTTTCATATTTTATATATAACCATTTTTTATACAAGGTTCAAATGTGAAATGGTTAATTATTTCAAATAAAAAAAATTAAAGGTACTTTAGAGGAAGACGTTATAAAAATCAGCTTTTAAGCCCTGCCAGGTTGCATTGATGAGGATAAAACCTACCTTAAATTAAACACTGCCTTATTTTTCACAGATACAATGAATTTAATCAAAATTGTAAGAGCCGTTTTCGAGAAAATCGTAAAAATATGTAAAAACTATTATATGAAGTGCCACTTTCGGTTACCCGATTTTGACGAAAAAGTTGCTGTAACATCCCTGGCTTATAAAAACCTGAAATATACAATTTCACTTTCATACAGCTTTTTGTTTTTGAGCTAGACTGTTCACATACATACAAACACACAGATCATTTTACGGGACTTGGTTAATTGGACACAGGAGACTTCAAAACGTGAGTTTCCGTTAAAAAATCAGATTCAAAAATTTTCGCAATCGCAATACTTACCCTTACTATATATTACATATATAAGTAAGTGAAAGTAAAAACATAAATACATCGATTAATGAACAAATTCACATTGTTTTATTGTTTAACAATAAATTATTGGAATAAAGTTATTTATTCCATCACAAAATCACAGTCCATGATTAATTCATCAGGGTCTAATATGTTTGTATAAACCTGGGGTTGAGTCTTTGAAGGGCTAATTTATTTTTTATTTTCACTATCAAACAAAAATAAAACTGCATAAACGACAGCAACCTTTGACTTATTGGAGTCATGAGGCAAATGAGGTAAAAGTAAGTGAAAGCGTGCAACAACAAAGAGTCTTGTCATTTGACTGATATGAAGGTAAGTGGGTAATAGTCATATTTTAGTATAAAGAGCCACCCTTTGTCACGTACTGGTTGTTCAACACATATGACAGTGAATGGGTCCCTTCAGAGACAGATAAGAAGTTTTAAATAACCATTTAGAGAAAAAAAATATGTTCTAAAAAATAAAAATAAAATACTAATGAATGTATTTATACAGAACTAGTAAGTGAATAATTTTCTAGCACTGAAGAATGTGAGCCACAACCAGAATAAAAAGTTATAACCAATCACCTAGGCCAAGCAATTAATAAATAGTTTTAAATAAATAAGATTAAGATTTTATCATCCATAACTCACAGAATGGTGTTAAATATTGATTGTGTAGCATATGTTCCATCAGATGTAACCAGTTTTACTTGATCTCGATGATCAACTTCCTCAACTTTCTCTCCAGAAGCTCTTTTTATTTCATCATCGACAAGTGGTATCTGCCAAATCATTTTGATAATATAAATATTTAAAAATCTTAAATTATTTTAGTAACACAAATAATTAAACATTATAAAAAATAAACAATCATTTCATCTAATATAATATTCTGGACACCAATCGATAAATGTTGCCATCAGATTGGACCAGATTGTTATAATATTATTATTAAATAAACTCTAAATTAATATAAACTAACCTCTCCAAGGGCATGTTTTATTTGTTTCATGACTTCTTTAATATCTGTAACTGAAGTAGTATATTCACCCAATATCCAAAGAGCAGCTCGATGAACTTTCATAGATTTTATGGTTGGAAACGCTTCTAATAATTTCTGTAATCATTTTAATCATTAATAATATGTAATCAATTTACATTTAATATTCACATGCATTTATTGTATAATACATGTCAAGGAGGCAGAATTTTAATGAAAAACATTACTTTTAGAGAATATTTTCAGTTAAAGTCTTATTTTTTAGGTATGCTCAATTCCTTTTTCTTCAGAAGTACCAAAGGTCTGCAAAACATTCCAAAATTTACTGGGTTTGTGCCCACCAGGTAGGACAAGAACTGGATTCAATTTATTTGTCTTTTACAACTGAAATCTCTAATAAAAGAAGCTGTACCTTATCAAATTTGGCCTGGAAGTTTGGGAATTTGCCCTCCAGATTATTGGAAGCATTTACAGTAACACACACATATCAACAGCCATACTACAAAAGCCTGGAAGTGTGAATACTAAAATTATACATAAGATGAAATAAACTGAGTATTTCTTATTTATGAAGTAGATTTTCAGTTCAATTTTTACTGAAGGCTTAAAACAAAGATGAATGTTATTAATAACGTTTTCCATTTGTATTTCTAAATATTCGTGAGGCCAAGATTAACCAGAAAAGTTCAAAACCGTATTTCCAACTAAAATTGTACTTACAGGTTTTTTATAGTGACTTGACGAAATACAAGGATAATTAAAAAAAATTAAGAGGGAAATTTTGTACAGAAATAAATGACATTAGCATTACATTTCACCAAATTTCCCTCCTACTTTGATGCACTACGTCCATCTCCTAATGAGCATTTGAATTCCTTCCTGAAAGAAGGTTTTTGGCCTAGTGTTTAGTATATTTTGCACCATTTCAATGGCCTCTTTATCAGATTGATAATAATTCCCTCGGAATTCCTCTTTTAAAGGGCTAAAAAATTCTTGATTGGAGCCAAGACTGGGCTATATGGCAAATGGTACAGCAGTTGATAACTGAGATTTTGAAGGCATGGAACTGTGTTTTTGGCAGTATGAGCAGTATTTGAAGCAAAATTACGGCTTTTGAAAGTTTACATCTTTTGGATTTGATTTTTGACTTCAATAAATACAGAAGCCCACAGTCGCTGTTACTATTTATTGTTGGACCTTTAGGTTTGAAGTCAAGCAAAATTGGACCATTAATGTCCTAGAATATTGTTATCATAACTTTTCCTGCAAACATCTGAGTTTTGAACTTGTTTGCTATGGGAGATAAAGTATATTTTCATACCAAACTTTGTTGCTTACTCTCTGGTTCAAAGTGATTGACCCATGTCTCATTAACAGTTATTACTAGCTTAAGAAATGAACCTCCTTCTTCATATTGCACCAAATGTTTCTGGGAAAGACTCAAACGATCATCTTTGTGGATGCTAATCGACTGACACGGAACCCAACGAGCCTGATTAAACTTTTCGTTAAGCTAAATCAAAATAATGTGCAATAAGAAAAAAAAAATTAAAATACAACATTGAAAATAAAATTCCAGATTACAAGCAATAAACAACAACAATACATAATATAATACAACAATAAATTACACTTAACCTCAATCTTAAAGAAAGAGAAATTTAAACAATAATAAGAACTACATAAATCTAACATTGACTTAATACCCGTTACTATCATTTAACAATGAAAATTTCAGGACAAAACACACTCTCTACAAAATAAGGCCTCAATAATTAGTAGACAAATAATAAAACAAATTTGTTTGAATAATCCTTAAATTGGTTAATTGGTCAATTGACTGACTTACAAGGTATGAGATAATGCAGAATATTAATGATTTGAAGGAATAATATGTATAGACTAGACCAATTTTCAATATTTAACTTATATTAAATATAATATATGTACATTAAGAATTAAGAAAACTTATTTTTTTTTTAATCAAATTTAAATTTCTAATATTATACATTCCACAGCATTATTATTAAAATTTTAAGAAACTTAAGGAATGCACTGTAATATTTGAGATTTTCAAGCATTCAAATATTAGAGTTTTTTTTCTTTAAAAAAAGAAAGTAAAAAAAAACATTTAATTCTTTAATAGGAATGTTTATTTATTTCATGTTCTACAATGGTTGTCCATCTGTGATTTCCCATTACACCCGATTGATTTTTCACAAGGCCTACAAAAGACAATTTTCTTATCAAATTTCAATTCGGGGTATTTTGACATCCAGATTTTAATTTTTGATGAGAGCCTAGATCTTATATTCAACATAATTATTTTATTTAAATAATGAAAATACTACAAATCAGTTCAAAGCCAGATACTAAAGTGCTGAACGAATGAGTGAGAATTCAAGTCAAAACAATCACAATAAATTTCTTTCTAACAAAACAGCTTATTCTAAGAAGTCAGCATTTTATTGTTATCCGATACTTAAGGCAAGTTTTATTCCAGAAAGATTTTCCACTTATGTTTACTTCTTCCTGTTGTAATATTAAATTCGATCTGTGTTTATCACAGAATTATTTATCTTCCTTATGTTTTTTTATTTTGAATTCTAAATTTTAGTCGTCGGCCATTCATCACACAGAGAAATCCTACCACTTTTAAAGTAATCAATATATTGTAGATCTTGGTTCTACTTAAACTACTCTCTCCATATTGCTCCTAGATTTGACTAATAATTTCTGCTGGTTTCACATCTTCTGAATTGAGGAAATATACCACTGATCACATTTATTCCTAGGTACAATCAGACAAAGAACTCATTTTGAACAGATTTTTAAACACAATCACAAGTAGCTAACAATAAAAACAATACTTTTAATGAATAGCTGATAGATGTTATGAGTTATAGCAGAACAATTAGAGCTGCCATACACGTGATTTGGAGGGAAATCCAAATTTCCCTTTACTTTTTGCCTTACCCTCGTATTACCGAGAATATTGGAATGTTCAGTCTCTTTACAGATAAAGAGCACCATTTTCACAGCCTACAATTTAAATATTCCATTCAATCCCGTCCCACTATATCTCGTACTTCCGACCTCTATCCAACTCCTCACCGAACTACTATGTTTGACAAATCCTTTATAATTCAAGCCGTCTCCTTCTGGAATACTATCCCTTCCAATATACGACATGCACAATCAGTTTCCTAATTTAAATCTCTCCTTTTTAAGCATTTACTCTTTTCCCAATCCGATTGATCATGAAAAGTAGATAAGAGAACTTTTTAAGTTCTCCCAGAAATGATTTAGTTTACTTATGTTATTTTATTTTCCCATGTTTGTATTATATATATCTGTATGTTTTTAGTGTTTTTGTTTTATTCTTCTTCCAATATATTAATTTTAATGAGAATTGTAAATATTTAATTTAATATATGGCCACACACGCATTTTCTCAGTATCTATAATTTGACCTAAAGGGACAACAGTCTCAGGATAATAAAAAAATATTTTCATTTCATTTCAAAATTGATTTTAGCAGAGATTGGAAAATATCATCAAGAAATAACAGCAAATCCGCTGGGTTGTTCAGGCAGGGCATTATAGAGAAGAAACACTAAACTAATTACTACAGCTGCAGAGGGAGGTGCTATGATTATGGTATACTTATCAAGTAATAAAGGTTCAGAGTTGTAAGCCAAGGAATTAGTCTAATAATGATCCAAAGAAGATTTTATAATTATTCCATTTTAAATGTACATACTCACAAATACTTCAGAAGATGGAGATAAGGAAGCCTTGTATTAACTCTTGGAAAGAACTGTAAATACCTGCTCACAATATCATATGAAGATTATTATAGGTGACTTTAATGGAAAGGTGAGGAAGAATCAATATTTCATCTAATTGGTCAACATAGCCTACATAATTCAAATAATGAAAAGGGAATAAGATTATATCTGCACCCATACTTGAATTTTTCTCTAATTGAAAATTATTCTATTCTTTTATAAGAGAATCCACAAAGACTAAACTATTTCAATCATACTATTATTTTCACAAGATATATATCAAATCTCCTCAATGTACGAGTATTGTAATAGCCCTTCACCCATTATAGCTGATCAATAAGCATAGATCATCAATTAGATTATCCAGTGATGATAACAATGAATAAATTAAGATACTGCCACTTAAGTAAATCGGATTAAGTATAGTATTCATAATCAGTGGAAAGCTGAAATTAACAGAATAAACAAGTCAAAATTAATTGAAAGTAAGACCTGAAAATATTAATCTATTACAGTCTTTATGTTTGAAGAAATACCTCTATTTCTCAAGAACTTTTAGTTACATATTACATTATTTGTAATTATAACTTAATTGATACGTAGTATTCAACCATCTATACTAACTAAATAGAGTTAGAAAAATGTTTACATGTATTCCTCATTAGAAAAATGATGAATATATGTGAATGCAAGATCTAAGACTGGGTAATATTAATTTATAAGAGAGTAAAGGGAGTGTACTATATATATAAATGGGATTAAAAGTGAAATTTAACTATCACATATAATTAATTTTATACTCATACTTGATTATATCTTACTATTGTAATTCTGAAAAAGGCCTAAAAAAGTAAACTGAAACGTCAGCAAACAAAAAATAACTTTATACTTTGACTGCCTCCTGAACATATAAATACTATCATTATTATATCTATATGTAATATATCACAATAAGTATAGGCTGTCATCTTACTTAGTAAAAGAAATTAAATATAATAAACAAAAAGTACTTCATCACTATAAGGAATAAAATAATTTTATTTTCTAACCTCTATGATCAAAACCCTTAAAGAATCAAACTTATGAATTGCTTCTCGGACAAATATAAGAACATCATACGAAGCTAGTTCACTTGTATCTGAGAGAAATTCCATTAATACTGGTATAACTGAAGCAGCAACATCTGGAAACTAAAATAATAAAAATATTAGTTACACTAAAGTTGATCATCGTAATCGATCCAAATGATGGTTAGAACAGTAGTAAAAAAAAAAAAAAAAATCATCCGTAAATACTCATAAAGATAACAATGAAAAACTATGTAATAACTATCGCTATGTAGATGAGATTTTGGAACCTCATGTGTTGCCTATCCTCAACGAAATCTGCGACCGTTCTATTCTAATGCACGCCCACATGTCGCCCGCATAGTACAGACGTTCCTTCAACAGAACAATATTGAGGTTTTAGCCTGGCCAGCACGTTCCCCAGATTTGAACCCCATTGAGCATTTATGGGATAACCTCAGAAGATGAATAAGAGCGTGTGCAACACTTCCTGATACACCGCAGGACCTTGAAAGGGCTCTTCGGGAGGAATGGGCTATCCTCCAGCAAAAGGACATTTCCCGACTGGTGGAAAGTATGCCGAGGAGTCTTCAAGAAGTAGTGAAGGCAAGAGAAGGAAACACACGCTACTAAACAATGATGTAATTAATTTCTTTAAGAATAATAATGGTTCGTTTTTCAATTTTTTTTTCTCTAATCTTTCTTACCCAATCACATTTTAATTATTAAAGGTAAAAAAGATTATAAAATTCCATAAATACTAAGTATTATCTACAAATACCATGACCAATCCAAAGTAGAAATATTTTTTGGATGAAAACATGAAAAAATCAAGTGGGTGGAATTTTTTGCCAGTCAGTGTATTTACATTATTATCTATTTACAATTTCATGGGGACTGGATGGATAAGAAATGATTGAACAGGCAGGATTTAAAGGTAGGAAGGGTATTAGATTGTCGGATGTGAGAAGGGATGGAATTCCAAAGGGATGAGGATCGGATAATGAAAGATCTGTCGAAAGCAGCGGTTCGGTGCACCCTTATGTATAAGTCAGAAGACCGGGAACGAACAGACGATTTGAATTGAAGGAGCTCAGAGATGTATAAAGGACGGTGTTATTGGATAACTTGAAAGAGGAAGGATGCCAGGAAATATTTACAACGGTAGGAAGGATAAAGCACCTTCAACTCTGCATAAAAATGGGAAACAGAGGAGTCTCTTGGTATCCCGAAAATGAATTGTACAAAGCAATTTATTAAACATTTTATTTTTGCCTCGAGATCCCCAGAGACTCCCCCATATACCGAACAGCAATAGTCAAAGTGGGGGAAAATTAAAGAAGTGACTAGGAGCCTAATGGAAATGGGTGACGAGAATAATTTAGACGTTTTAGAGTGGAAATGGTACGGCGGGAAATATTGGATACATGGTTTTTCCATGAAAGTGTTTGATCGAAGGTTATTCCAAGGTTTTTGACGATGGGGTAAAATTTGATGGGATTATCATGCAGGAACAGTTTTAAGGAGGTGATTGGAGTGCCTTTTCTCTGTGGCAGATAATAGGTCAGAAGGCGGGAAGAACAGGTATATTTGGAAATCATCTGTAAAGATATGGTATTGGGAGTGATGGATCATGAAGGGAAGGTCATTAATGTAAATAGCAAACAGAGTAGGAGATAGAGAGGAACCTTGAGGGACACCACAGGTGAGGGGAAGGGTCTTAGATGGAGGTTGGCCTGGGACTACTACATACTCTGACCGATTTGAAAGGAAGGATTTGAACCAACGCAGGACACTGTTGGATAGAGAAAGATTGTGCAATTTTGTAAGGAGGATGTTATGGTCAACTGTGTCGAAGGCTTTGGGAAAATCTAGAAGGATGAGGATGGTAAGGTTTTAGTGTTCGATGGAGTTTTGGAGGTCATGGGTTATTTTAAGGAGAGCGGATTGCGTTGAGTAATTAGGTCGAAAGCCAGATTAGAATGGGTTGATAAGGGAACGTTCTTCTAGGAAGTTAGAGAGTTGATTTTAGATAAGGCGATCTAACGGCTTTGAGAGGTTGGATAGGAGAGAAATAGGATGGAAATCATGCAGTGAGGTAGGGTTGGGAATTTTATTCAAAGATCGGACTAGGGCAGTTTTCCAGGAGGATGGGAATAGAGAGTTTTGCAGTGAAATGTTGTAGATACGGTAAAGAACAGGAATAAGGGCAGGAAGGCTGGATTTTATTAGTTTTACTGGGATATTATCAGGACCATAATCATTAGTTTGAGATTTTAGGATAGTGGAAAGTAATTCATCATAGGTCACATGGGAGAAAAAGAAGTCTTCAGGATTGAAATTGTGATGTTTAATATCGAAAGTAGAAGAATCGTGAGTGAAGGATAGGAAATGGTCATTGAGTCACCGAGATTGAACTGAATTTATTGAATTCTGGTAGGGATAGGTTTCGAAGTATTTTACATTTGGATTTGGAAAGGGTATTATGAAAGTAGGTGGCTTTAGCAAGTCGGATTATGGATTGGGTTCCATTGCGAAGTTTCTTAAAAGACGCATAATCTGCAGGCAAATGGGTTTGACGGCATTTGCGCCTTGCTGCATCCCTTCTTTTCATCATTTCCTTTATTTCTGGAGTTAGCCAAGGTGCAGTGGGACGACGTAAGGTTTTAGTTTTCAGCGGAGCATGGGTGTTCAATAAGGATTGTAGGTTTGAGGTTAGGGTAGATACCATAGGATCAATAGAGTCATAGGAAGATATGAAATGAAAAAATATTTTGAAGAGAAGAATAGTTGGGGTGCTCAGTCAAAAAGGAAGGCAAAAATAAATTATAATATTTATTGTTTACATATGCCGATGTTTCGACCTGAAGTTCAGGCCTTCTTCAGGGCTAAGAAAATAACCAGATAACAAGGTATGAGAAACATAAGTAATGATGGTAAAAAAGATAATAAAAAATGAAAAAATAAAATAAAAAAAAATTATTAGAAAAATAAAATAGATAGATATAAAGTAAAATGAAATTGTTGGAATAATGACTAAGAACTAAGAGAAAAATAATAAAAACTGTTACATAGTGTGGAATGATGAAGTAGGCATAATCAAAAAGGAGTGACAAAAGTGTTACATTGGGAATCTTAGAATAAAATGTAAAACATAAAAAAGAAATATAAAGTTATATAAGAAATGAAAATAAATAGTAAAATTAAAACATTGAGAATGGAGTAGTTAGATAGAAAATTGAGATATTGTGAAGTCTATCAAGATGTACAATGTATAATATAATAAAGAGTTAAAAACAGAGAAAAGGAATGAAAGGAAGGAGGGAAGAAATTGAGAAAGCTGAAATAAGAAAGAAATAAAAGAAGTACTACCTTTCTCCTTAAGTGTCGAGGGGAGAATAAAAGTCGTTACAAGGGAGGGGGAGAGAGAAGAGATGTGTAGGTGGCATCATCTCTAACGGTTATCAGACGAAGTTTGAACTAAAGCGCTAGAAGCCTAAATAGGTACGAGAGATACATTATTCAGAAAAATTATGGAAAATTGAACGAAAGTTAATAGAAAGTGAAAGAAAAATTCAAAAGAAAAATAACTATTGAGTAATAAGGGAGAAAAATTGAAATAAAAATATATTATATATACATATATATATATATATACACAGATATATATATATATACATACACGTATATATATATAAGGGAGTTGTCAGCAAAAAGGAAAGGAATATAACTATGGATGTTTTAATAAATTCAGAATTTGGGAGTAGGCTAAAGAAAAGTTCTGTTTGTCAGATTTAAGATTCACTGTCTTTGGTTGAAGCTGGATGTGGAGGGTTTCAGAAATGAGTCGTTTGTCATGGTTGAGAACTGTGGCAAGGATGGATGTTTTGTCGAAATCAAATGAATGATTGAGGGAGAGAGAATGTTCGGATAATTTGGAAGCGGTAAAATTACGAGAGGATACAGAATATTTATGTTGGGTTATGCGGTCTTTTAGGAGATTTTTGGTTTCACCAATATAGGATGAAAAACAATTGGGGGTAGAACATGGAATACGGTAAACGATATGAGAGCGGTGTGAGAGAGGAACCGGATCTTTTAGGGATGTGTATAATTTTGAGAGTGTTGTGAGATTTGAATGCAAGTCGTAAGTTAGGGTTAGTAGATCGTAAAACTTTGTTGATGTTGTCTGAAAGGTTAGGAATGTAAGGTAGAGATCTGTATATAGGGGCTGAAATGGGTTGTGGAGAATTAGTGGAAGTTGAGATTAAGGAAGAGCGATTATTGTGGTCTGTTATAAGTTTGTTAATGACATGGAGAGGAAAATTATTGTTTGAAAGGATCTGTTTTATGTGTTTGGTATGGTAACGTGAAATTGGGGATCAGAGAGGGAGAGACTACGGTGGATGAGATTTTTCGCAACGTTAATTTTTTGGTGGTAGGGATGTTTAGAATGGAAATTTAGGAGTCTGCCAGTGTAAGTTGGTTTAGTGTACCAGTCTGTGGATATGGTGTTATTGGGATTTTTAATGATTAGAAGGTCGAGAAAAGGGAGAGAATTATTGAGTTCGCGTTGTACTGTAAAATTGAGGCGGGGGTGGTAGGAGTTAAAATGTGATAGGATATCAGGAATTTTATTTGGATTGATGATTAGGAGGAGGTCGTCTACGTATTTCCGAATAAAGATGATATCGTCAGGGTAAAGAGGGATAATGGAGTCTAGAAGATCATTGAGAACAATGTTCGAGATGTCGGGAGCGAGGGAGTTACCCATTGCTAGTCCAGAGATTTGGTTAAAAAATTGTCCTTGGAAAGTGAGGTAGCCTGATTTACAGCATAGATGAAGGGATTCGAGATATGAGGAGCGGTTAAGTGAGGTGTGAGGTTTAATGATAGTCCAATTTTCGTCTATTATAGTAAGTGCCTTGTCTATGGGTATGTTCGTAAATAAACTTTCAACATCGAAGGAGCAAAGAATGAAATCGTCTGGAATGGTAAAGGAGAGTAGCTGTTCACGGAGATGGAATGAGTTTTGTACATCATAAGGGTTGTTGTGGCTAAAGATTTGTAAGGAAGGTAGTAAGAATTTGCTAAGTTTAACAGAAGGAGAATTAATGTTGGAAGTGATCGGATGGAGTGGGGTGCCGGGTTTGTGGATTTTAGGAAGTCCATAAAAACGGGGAGCAACTGAATTGTAGGAGATAAGGTTTCTGTAAGTGGGATAGTTTATGAGTTTAGAATTTAGAAGATTTTTTAGGTGTAGGTTAAATTTGGTTTTTAATGATGAGGTAGAATCACAGGATGTAGGAGAGTAAGTGGAACGATCTGATAGGAGTAAAGTCATTTTGTCAGTGTATTCTGTACGGTCCATAATTACAGTTTTGTAGCCTTTATCAGCTCTGGTTATGATTATATTATCATGGGATTTTAAGAAGGATCGGGTAAAAGAGAGGTCTTTGAAAAATTCAGGAGAAAAAGAAGAAGAGGAGAGCGGTGGGTGTAAGAGATAATTGGAAATAATATTACAGACGGAAACGCGTGACAACTCCTTATTTTCTTTTGAAGTGGTGAAAAAATCGTCTGCGTAAATATATTCGAGATCAGTGGTAAGTTGTGGAATAATTTTGACAGAAGTGTTGGGTGTGGAAAAATTAGGTCCTAAACTTAAAATATTAGTGACTTTGGAGGGGATGTCAGTGGAAGAGATATTGTCTACCCATTCTTCTTTTCCTGCAGGATAAACCTTGG